>CM055899.1:77254573-77507718 GCA_029582155.1 Panopea generosa
GCCCACGGCATGGAGCGACTGTCTAAAGAGATAATTCTTAATTTAGAATGCGCGAGAAAAATGAAAAATTCGAAAAATCTGGTACTGTTTTTGGAGATTCGTATAACGGTAAATTCGAACAGATGTCCGCGATATTAGACCCCATCTATCATTTCTCTTCCCCCTTTCAGAAAGGGACTCATTTTGCTTGTCCTTCTTTGTTACACGTGTTATTAATATAACGATTTGATTGAAGTACGCTAGTGTTTCAGATTGTCTTTAAGAAAACTAAAGGTCTCAAATACGAGCGCCGACATTGTTTTTCATCTAGAATTACACACGGTGTGATTTAGACACATTAAGTGAAGCTAAAGATCAAGTCATACTTTCTGTAATTTAACAATTCACGATTAAATACAAGAACAGAAACGTAAAAAAAACAGAAGCTCATGGATTAACATTTGATATCGCAAGTTTAGAAACATGGGGTCATTAAGTGTCACGAGCAAATGGAAATAGCTAGTGCTTATAACTGAGCGTCCATGAAATAGTTATTAGTATTTGAAATGAGTTTTCGATTCGAAATTAAACTTAAATGCAAGAAATGCAAAAGCATGCTGAACGCCAAAAAACGCGGACTCCACATTTTGTAAAACATAAGAAAGACAACATTCGGTGAAAATTGACCATGTATCCTGTATGTACAGGTGATCAACTTTTTTTAAAGAGGGCTTTTGTTTTATTATTTTTAGATTATTCTCAACTCGATGCACAAGTACCAACCCCGGGTCCACATTGTCCAGGCCAATGACATCTTCAGTATGCGCTGGACTTCCTTCAACACATATGCTTTTGAGGAGACAACCTTCATCGCTGTCACAGCCTACCAAAACGAACAGGTGAGTTATGAATATAATTAAATGAACAAAAAATGTAGAATGTAATGTTTGACCAAATATTATTTCGTCCGTCCGTTTGTTGATCTGCGATGGCAATAGAAACTTGACAACAGTAGCATATGTGAAACGCATCATAGGATTTAAATGGGATTTGGTTATGAAAAAAGTGACACAAATGCAGAAAAAACAAATTATTTAGAAACATCTTAAGTAAATAACCAATAGCATCAACAGACAATAATTACTGTATGATATGGATATACACTCGTGCTAAATATGTAAATGTTGCGTTTTAATTTCTTTTCCTGTGTTGCGTTTTCATATCTCTCGAATGTACACATTTTTCGTGGTTTCATCTAATAATTCTACTATTGTTTTGTGTTTTTCTTCTTAAAGATGAATCCGCGGGTTGTTACTGCCCATCGCTTTGCGCATTGTTCCTTTTTGTTATATTTATTTTTTTTTGTTTAATTTCTCTATTTCTCCATTGGGTTAATTTAAAGTCGAGTCGCATACCTATAAAAGAAAAAGAAAGAGGATAAACACTTGTCTAATGCTGTGAAAAAGAACACCAAAATATACACTCACGTCTCGTATCGAGTTTTCGTAGTTTTTCTCTTCCCCTTAAACAACAATAATCAATACGCCCATCGATAACCATTGTTAAATATATCCCCATACGGACTATACCACATAAAGTAGACAAATAGAAGAATAGGGTTTCATAATAACTAATTAAGCTGGACTCAAATTATTCTCTAAATATTTTATTACGATAATTATGCGGACCAATTGTCTCATATTGGGTATTGTATAATATTTATAAACTGCAGCGACCTTTGACGGCCATCAGTATATGGGAACCAATCAATGAGAATTATTTATCTCACATACGCTTGTCCGTTACTTACTTTCTAGGGTTAAAACATATGGAACGTCTGGATGATGACTGGGTCTGGTAATTTTACTAACATTTACAAAATATACGAAGAACAAATCCACATTTTTAGAATAAAAATCAATAGAAAAAAAAATATGCGTGTTAAATTGAAGTGTGGTTACAAAACATTTATAAGGAAAATGTTGTCATTCTTAATTCTCGCTCACGTCTAATATTTTGTTTAATTCTCTATTCTGTTTTCAGATCACACAATTGAAGATTGACCACAATCCGTTCGCTAAAGGGTTTCGCGACAACGGGATGGGTCGCAGGTGTGTGTTGTAAGTAAACATAATAATTACTATCTTATTGCTAAAATGTTGCTGTCTTGATATAAAATTAAAAAGAATAAAATACAGGAAAGACAGAAAAAACGAAACATAACACCAAAATATTCCTCTCGTAAATGTAATAACTTGTTATGCTTACTAAATTGTTGCTCTTGAATTTTACAGAAAAAAATAGCATTATCTAATGCTCGTTTCGTATATTGTGTGACAAAAAAAATGAATTTTAAATTTAATACATGTAGTATGCGCCATACGACAAAATATTAAAAAAAACAATCAATAATTTCCATATATTGCTCACGGTGTATTATTTTTTAAAATGTATCACATTGACATTATTTTATGCTTAACATTTGACATATTTCAATGTAAACTTCTGTTTTTTACAGGGACCACAGACTAACGCTAAAACGCCCAGCAGAAGACAGTATTCTTGATTTTGAAAAAGGTAATTTATAAGTTTATAAGTAGTAGAACAACACCCGTTTTGTTGGCATTTGTGGCAATTTGCGAGATGTATTTCTCTTTATTTCTGTGCCATTTATATAAAAAACGCGATATCAAATCTAATCATAAGACATACTCGAGTTTCCCGATGTTTCGAGTTTTAAATTTTTTATAAATAATGCACAATATCGTTATTGAAACGTTTAAACAAAATGATCTTTAGAGTTTTGAATATATTGCTTTTACGTCATAAATAAATAATTCTGAAAATTAAAACAATATTTCATATTTGTAAATATAAACTGTTTATTGGTCTATATCATAGGCGTAGGAGCCGGGGGTGCAGGGGGAAGGCGCCCCCACTCAATGTTCAGGTTGGGAGTGAGAGCCTGCATATACTTTCTCATACATCCTCATACGCTCTCTCCTCAGTTTGCCTCCTACGTCCATGTATATATACTATACAAGGAGCCTTAAATAAAGCTGTGAAAGTGAATTTCGAAAACTATATAAGTCTTTGTATATATGAATCAATGGTCTGCTTGAAAAATGTCACTTTTAACCTTAAAATCAAAAATAGAAATAACACCTAATATCTTGATACTTGTATAACTCATTTGTTTTGTCTTGGTTTCATAAATTAGGCGACAAAATCTTACCTATTTATACTTTTTTCCGTTTGGTAAAATTTATTTCGTTTTAAATTAAGTTTTGAGTTGAGCGCTATTCGCTAGAGTTTTAGACACATCAGTATACAATTTTTATTTTATGTTTTATGGTGTCGTCAAGTCACGTGGTACTGTGCACACATCAAGTATAAAAATGGAACTATATCTGTACAAAAGTAGAGACAAATTGACGTTTTTATGTATCTTCGCATTTCAAAACTCCACCAAATGGAGCCAAGATTTTTATGGGCTGTCCATACGGTTTGCCTGAAATGGCGTAAACATGTTTCAATTATTAAAATGTCTTCGTATCTACTAGCACCAGACATCCGTATATCTACTTAATCCAGTTAGCGTCAGTCCGCCAACTTTAAAACCAGATAAAATGCTATTACTACGGAATTTAAAACTTTGTTATTTGTCAAAGTTTGACCTGAATGTCAACATCCCCATAATTAAAACCTTGGTTGTATATTGCCGGACGGATAATAATTGAAAAATTACGACTTTGCGCGACGTTCTACTTTCCGGGAAAGTCTAGGCAAAAGTCCGCCGCGTTCGACGTTCGCTGTCGCCTCTTTTTACGCAGGACCTAAATAGAATTAAATGCATTAATTTAATTTGAAACGGATATTAACAAAGTGAATATTTATGCAACTGTATTACTATTTGCTTTCATAGAAAAAGAAAATAAGTAAAAAAACAAACAAACAAACAAAACAAACAAGCAAATTATGAATACTTTCATAACGTGTTTTAATTTCAACTAGAATACATTGTCTTTTCCTATCTTATAATATACGGTGATATATGCAGCATGACAAATGCAATCTTCCTTATAATTTCATTTCTTCTCAAGAAGGAATCCTGTGCCTGGTATCACCCACTCATTTCTCAATCAAATTATTCAAAGGAAAATCAGGATATGTGCACACCTATCATCATTTCCTTCGTTTAGCCTTATGCGAGTTATTTCACATATTTTTTGTGGCAAAACAACAAATCTTCCCCGACCTTATAGCAACGTTTACGCGTTGTTACAACATATTATCAAATTTGGCCGTTTTTGCATAGCACCAGGTCTTTCTGATTATTGCGCGCCTCTCCACGCGAAACTTGCCATCTTCGGAACAATCCGAACATAATTCTGCGAGTTCCCGCGATTCAATTGCCGCCTCTACTGCTAAATTCTACGCCAAGCGCACTCAAGGTGAATTTTAACTTCACACCTATCCGCAGAGCAATCGCAAGAAAAGACGGCAAATTCGATCTTCGTATTCTTTATTCAATTAACTAGTCATTCTTGAAATATTAATGATGCGACAAAATTAGATCATCGGGCGATCGTTGAGGTATCGTTCCGACAGTTTCGCACCTCGTCCGGGAGTAATCGTGTTAGTCAGTTCCACGGCTTCCCTGGAAAATGATTACGATCGTTTCAAAAATGTTCCTGGAAAGACGGGTTCAAATTGTATTAAGATTTATTTGTCAGAAGAGAAGACGCGTTGTTTTAACGTATTTCAATATTTCACACAGCAAGTCATTGATTAGATTTTATAATATTTTTTTAAAGTATTTTTTTAATGCGAAATTAAAATCAGAGGAGACGGAAGATTTTAAGAACGTTTTGGTAGAGATTTTGGGTAGAGGCTAATGATGAAAAATGTCGAATTCATTATTTGCAATTGTATTAATCCGCACCATTCAGATTAAAATGGAAACTGTGGAGGGACCTTTTTTCATAATTTATAGGGACAAATAAACGTTCATTACTAAAATAAACAGTATAACTAAATGAGTTTTTCATTTTTATAAATAAATGATAATAAGCGTTTAAAATAATCTCTTTCGCTCCATCTCTCTCTCCATCTCTCTCTCTCTCTCTCTCTCTCTCTCTCTCTCTGACTAGATTTTGAGCATCATGAGATGTATTTTTTATTGACTTTATGTTTTTTTTATTTCTATCAAATGATTTCATTATGCAATAAACCATTAAACTATCTATTTTTTTTTATTTTCAGATGAAGGTAATTATGCTAAAAAGCAAAAAACTGTTGACGAGGAAAGAACAAACAACAAACAACATATTAAATCTGAACACAAAGAAGATCACGACCACAGCGCAGACCACGAACACATTACCGATTCACAAAATGAAATACCCGATCAGGATTTGAATCAATGTCAGTCATTGAGTAAAACAGGGTCTTCAAACGGCCTGCAGCTCCCTCTATCGAAGGCTAAAAGTCCACCATTGCCGGCGACACAGAATTCTAACCCTAATGCGTGTTCATATAGCAGTTCGCTATCAAGCAGCTCCTTACAAAAGAACTACTCAACTTCCTGCATGGGTGGATTGGGTGGTGGGGTAAGCAACGAGCCCCAGGGATACTACCCACACCACTCTCCAGTCAACAGAAATAACGCGTCGTCGTTTCTGCCAGTTTCAACAACACCGTCGTTGTTACAACCACAGTCGATCGTGTCGTCTAGTCTAAGTCTACATTCCCTGTCATCAATGAATCAAATGCAACAATGTCGCCTATCTGGTACATCAATTTCAAATTCAGATTGTGCTATGAGACAAGCATCTCATTTATCATCTACCTCGAACTATGGGCTCAGAACATCGCCAATCCCACAGCATCCTTCACTACCGTCATGTACTTACATGCAGTCCTCACAAGGGGCAGCATACCCTACACACTTAACGCCGAATGTTCATTCGATGAATATGAATTTCCCTGGACCTATGGCGTAACGCAGGGTGGGCAACTTGTGCCAAGACTGTTTCACAAAAAAAAGTGGTTTATACAGATTTCACATGTATGGAAGTGTGCACATATAAAGTTTACATGGATATACCATCTTTACTTACTAGACGTTTGATTTATAAATGAAGCTCACAAGATTTTAACTACTTTAATAGCCGTTATGCATAACTGAGGTTTTTAAGGTAAAAATGTGTGCGTGTCAGTAACTTGAAGTGCTCTGTTGAAACGTTTTAAGTGCAGTATTGTATTCATATCGTGTTCATAATTTTGTAAATATCTGATTTGCATTCGGGACGATGAGAAATCAGAATACAATATAGTTAATAAACAACTCCATGGACTCGGAAAACTTACAATATGAGGAGAGAGTGTACAGATACACATGAAATTTCGTGTTTATAAATATTTTATGATTCCATCTGTATTGAATACTATAATTATTAGAGTATATTTTATTTTGTTGAATGCTCGATATACTTACACTTTATTTTCGGTTTCTGTTGAATTCATTCTGTGCGGATAGAAAGCATAGAGTTGACTTATCGTATTATTTCATGTCAGTATTTAAAATAGCTACCCAATCAGTTTGTTAGCTAAATAGATAAAAATGTGTTCAAATGTACATTTAATACACAAGAAAATAAAACTGCTCACTTAACCACCAATGCACATTTCATCGCTACATGTTTCGTTTCGTGAACTCCATTCTTACCAATCGCATTTTTGTTTGAGAGTTTGACATCAACATAGATATTTCTACAGAGTTTATTGATTAAAATAAAATTTAAAATAACTCTTGATTAGATATAGAATGATTTGCTAATATCAACGCGGTGCCGTGGTAAAGTTAACAGTTTTATTTTCACCGATGTTGCATTTACATTCCGTGTATGCCAGGTCTACGTTCAGTTCGGTTAAACGTTTGCTGACGTTATGTAACATATTTTTCTGGACACCGGCTCAACCTCAAAATAAGCACACAGTTCGTGATAATTCTATGGAACCAGGCATAATTTTGTTGTGTGTTTTCTGTGTAACGGTACTGAAGGCAGCTCAGGGCTGCGCTCAGTAACAACATACTGCAAGTTAATGCATTGTCCGGTACCCATGACTTATCCAGGAAAATAAATTCGTTATAATTAGCAAATGTTTGCTGTCACTGAACACACTTCTGTTTCCTTATAAAACCATTCCATTGTTTGTCTTATGTTACTCCTTGTTCTGTACAGTTTTTATTTATTGTAACTAGTACTAGTTACAACATGAGGAAATAAAATTCCTTAAGTAAATATACGGTCTTGTTGTTGTTGTTCTATCCGATATCTATCTCATTGATAACTAAATGACAATAATCATTATAATGATGATGATGATGATGATGATGGCTCTGATACTGCTGCTGCTGAAGATTATTGAGATAATTGTGGTAATAATGATGATTATAATAATAATGATGATGATGATGCTGATGATGGTGATGCTGTTGCGGCTATTTTTGCTGCTGCTGCTCTGCTGCTAATGATGATACTGATGATGATGATGATAATGATTATGATGATCATCATAATGAAGACTGTATTATGGTGAATAATATCAACTTATGATGAAATAAAAATGCACCATATACTTTTAATGAAACCATAGTTACTAACAAATGGTAAAATAAACTGTGAAAATTGCAAAATAATTATACTTATTCACTTTAGAAAATAATAATGAACCATAAGACATAAGACATATTATTGACTTAAACTAAATATAGTTTCTCGTCATCGTATACATACATATAAATAATCATTTTAAGAAATAATATTTGGAATTGATCGCCTTGTTATAAAAGCTGATAAATGAACTTATTGAATTAAAAATAATGAAGCATAAATGTACTTATTCACTTAAAAATATTGAAACATAAGTGTATTATTCACTTAAGAAAAATAATAATGAAACATAAATGTACTTATTCACTTCAGAAATATTGAAACATATTTGTACTTATTCACTAAGAAAAATAATAAATGAAACATAAATGTACTTATTCACTAAAGATAAAATGATAAAAAACAAATGTACTTATTCACTCCAGAAAAATAATGAAACATAAATGTACTTATTCACTTAGAATACAATGATAAAACACAAATGTACTTATTTACTCCAAAAAAATAATAAAATGAAATATAAATGTACTTATTCACGTAAGAAAAATAATAATGAAACATAAATGTACCTATTCACTTAAGATAAAATGATAAAACACAAATGTACTTTTTCACTCATAAAAAATAATGAAATATAAATGTACTTATTCACGTAAGAAAAATAATAATGAAACAAAAATGTACCTATTCACTTTAAAAAAAACCATAAATGTACTTATTCACTTAAAAATTATTGAAACATAAATGTACTTATTGACTTAAGAAAAAAATAATGAAACATACATGTACATGTACTTATTCACTTAAAAATATTGAAACATAAATGTACTTATCCACTTAAGAAAAATAATGAAACATAAATAAATTTATTCACTTAAAAATATTGAAACATAAATGTACTTATGTTTAAGAAAATAATAATGAAACATAAATGTACTTATTTACTTAAGAAAAATAATAATGAAACGTAAATGCACTTATTCACTTACGAACAATGATAATGAAGCATAAATGAACTTGTTCTCTAAAACAATATTGAAACATAAATATACATATTCACTTAAGAAAAAAAAACATAGTTACTAACAAATGGTAAAATTAACTGTAAAAATTGCAAAATAAATATACTTATTCACTTTAGAAAATAATAATGAACCATAAGACATAAGACATATTATTGACTTAAACTAAATATAGTTTCTCGTCATCATATACATACATATAAATGAACATAATCATTTTAAGAAATAATATTTGGAATTGATCGCCTTGTTATAAAAGCTGATAAATGAACTTATTGAATTAAAAATAATATAGCATAAATTTACTTATTCACTTAAAAATATTGAAACATTAGTGTATTATTCACTTAAGAAAAATAATAATGAAACATAAATGTACTTATTCACTTAAGATAAAATGATAAAAAACAAATGTACTTATTCACTCCAGAAAAATAATGAAATATAAATGTACTTATTCACGTAAGAAAAATAATAATGAAACATAAATGTGCCTATTCACTTTAAAAAAAACCCATCAAAGTACTTATTCACTTAAAAATTATTGAAACATAAATGTACTTATTCACTTAAGAAAAAAATATTGAAACATACATGTACATGTACTTAATCGCTTAAAAATATTGAAACATAAATGTACTTATCCACTTAAGAAAAATAATGAAACGTAAATAAATTTATTCACTTAAAAATATTGAAACATAAATGTACTTATGTTTAAGAAAATAATAATAAAACATAAATGTACTTATTTACTTAAGAAAAATAATAATGAAACGTAAATGTACTTATTCACTTACGAACAATGATAATGAAGCATAAATGAACTTGTTCTCTAAAACAAAATTGAAACATAAATATAAATATTCACTTAAGAAAAAAAACATAAATGTACTTATTAACGTAAGAAAAATAATAATAAACATAAACGTACTTATTCACTTAAGAAAAAAATAATGAGACAAAAATATACTCATTCACTTAAAAAAATAGTGAAACATATATGTACTTATTCACTTAAAAAATAGTGAAACATATATGTACTTATTCACTTAAAAAATAGACAAACATATATGTACTTATTCACTTAAGAAAAATAATAATGAAACATAAATGTACATATTCACATAAGAAAAGTATTAATGAAACATACATGTACATGTACTTATTCACTTAAAAAGTATTGAAACATAAATGCACTTATTCACTTAAGAAAAATAATGAAATATAAATTATCTTATTCACTTTAAAATATTGAAACATAAATGTACGTATTTACTTTAACATAATAATAATGAAACATAAATGTACTTCTTTACTTAAGAAAACTAATAATGAAACATAAATGTACTTATTCACTTAAGAAAACTAATAATGAAACATAAATGTACTTATTCACTTAAGAAAACTAATAATGAAACATAAATGTACTTATTCACTTAAAAATATTGAAACGTTAATGTACTTATTCACTTAAGAAAAATAATAATGAAACATAAATGTACTTATTCACTCAAGAAAACTAATAATGAAACATAAATGTACTTATTCACTTAAAAATATTGAAACGTTAATGTACTTATTCACTTAAAAAAAATAATAATGAAACATAAATGTACTTATTCACGATCTAAATTCTAACAGGAAGACTGTTTTAAAATTTTATTACAATGGTAGAAGGGATTGGGCAATTCAGCATGTCCAAACATACATTTCGAAGACCAAGCGTTTTATTCATTGAATTAAACAATCCTTTATTCCATAAGAGTGACCAACAACACCTCAATAGGCATCCTGTGATCAAACCTCTCTTTTCCTGTTTCTGTCTATATACTTTTTCTACCCTTTCCACTTTATGTTGGTCATTATCAACAAAACATTTACTCTTCCTACACAGATAAATACGGCCATGTTGGTCATTATCAACAAAACATTTACTCTCACTACACAGATAAATACGGCCATGTTGGTCATTATCAGCAAAACATTTACTCTTCCTACACAGATAAATACGGCCATGTGGGTCGTTGTCAACAAAACATTTACTCTCCCTTCACAGATTAATACGGCCATGTTGGTCGTTGTCAACAAAACATTTACTCTTCCTACACAGATAAATACGGCCATGTTGGTCATTATCAACAAAACATTTACTCTTCCTACACAGATAAATACGGCCATGTTGGTCATTATCAACAAAACATTTACTCTTCTTACACAGATAAATACGGCCATGTTGGTCATTATCAACAAAACATTTACTCTCCCTACACAGATAAATATGGCCATGTGGGTCATTATCAACAAAACATTTACTCTTCCTACACAGATAAATACGGCAACGTTGGTCATTATCAACAAAACATATACTCTCCCTAAACAGATAAATACGACCACGTGGGTCATTGTCAACAAAACATTTACTCTTCTTACACAGATACATACAGCAATGTTGATCATTGTCAACAAAACATTTACTCTTCCTACACAGATAAATACGGCCATGTTGGTCGTTATCAACAAAACATATACTCTTCCTACCCAGATAAATACGGTTATGTTGGTCGTTATCAACAAAACATTTGCTCTTCCTACACAGATAAATACGGCCATGTTGGTCGTTATCAACAAAATCTCTTCATACACAGATAAATACGGCCATTTTGGTCATTGTCAATGGTCATCGTCAACAAAACATAAACTCTCCCTACACAGATAGATACGGCCATGTTACTTCCTACACAGATAAATACGGCCATGTTGGTCATTGTTAACAATTGTTCTTCCTACACAGATAAATACGGCCATGTTGGTCATTGTTAACAAAACTTATACTCTCACTACACAGATAAATACGGCAATATTGGTCATTATCAACAAAACATATACTCTTCCTACACCGATAAATACGGCAATATTGGTCATTATCAACAATACATTTACTCTTCCTACACAGATAAATACGGCCACATTGGTCATTGTCAACAAAACATTTACTCTCACTACAAAGATAAATACGGCAATATTGGTCATTATCAACAATACATTTACTCTTCCTACACAGATAAATACGGCCACATTGGTCATTGTCAACAAAACATTTACTCTCACTACAAAGATAAATACGGCAATGTTGATCATTGTCAACAAAACATTTACTCTCCCTGCACAGATAAATACGGCCATGTTGGTCATTGTCAACAAAACATTTACTCTCCCTACACAGATAAATACGGCCATGTTGGTCGTTATCAACAAAACATTTACTCTCCTTACACAGATAAATACGGCCATGTTGGTCATTGTCAACAAAACATTTACTCTCCCTGCACAGATAAATACGGCCATGTGGGTCGTTGTCAACACAACATTTACTCTCCCTACACAGATAAATACGGCCATGTTGGTCATTGTCAACAAAACATTTACTCTCCCTGCACAGATAAATACGGCCATGTTGGTCTTATCAACAAAACAATTGTTCTTCCTACACAGATAAATACGGCCACATTGGTCATTGTCAACAAAACATTTACTCTCACTACAAAGATAAATACGGCCATGTTGGTCATTATCAACAAAACATTTACTCTCCCTACACAGATAAATACGGCCATGTTGGTCATTGTCAACAAAACATTTACTCTCCCTGCACAGATAAATACGGCCATGTTGGTCTTATCAACAAAACAATTGTTCTTCCTACACAGATAAATACGGCCACATTGGTCATTGTCAACAAAACATTTACTCTCCCTACACAGATAAATACGGCCATGTTGGTCATTGTCAACAAAACATTTACTCTCCCTGCACAGATAAATACGGCCGTGTTGGTCATTATCAACAAAACATTTACTCTCCCTGCACAGATAAATACGGCCATGTTGGTCTTATCAACAAAACAATTGTTCTTCCTACACAGATAAATACGGCCATGTTGGTCATTGTCAACAAAACATTTACTCTCCCTGCACAGATAAATACCGCCATGTTGGTCTTATCAACAAAACATATACTCTTCCTACACAGATAAATACGGCCATGTTGGTCATTATCAACAAAACATTTACTCTCCCTGCACAGATAAATACGGCCATGTTGGTCTTATCAACAAAACATATACTCTTCCTACACAGATAAATACGGCCATGTTGGTCTTATCAACAAAACATATACTCTTCCTACACAGATAAATACGGCCATGTTGGTCGTTATCAACAAAACATATACTTTTCCTACACAGAAAAATACGGCCATGTTGATCATTATCAACAAAACATTTACTCTTCACTTACAGATAATTGGTGCACTTGTTCTTATACATCAAAATGGAAGTTTAACAAAATCATTCTGCAAGATTAGGAATTATTAAAACATGTAAGAAGCCTACGTCATTTTTTAACTCACCTCGTGAACGACACATTCAAAATACAAAACATTATAATGAAACATAATTGTATTTATTCACCTACGAAACTAATGGTAAAACATAAATGTTATGATGTTTTTATTGACCTATGAAGAGTAACTAAGAAACACAAATGCTTTTATTTCCATATGGAAACAAATAGTTACACATTTAACATCATTATTGATTTACCTATGAACCCTAATAATGAAATATAACTATCTTATTTTCAATGAAACATAAATGTATACAATTACCTACGAAAAATAATAATGAATTAATTTCCCTATGGAAACAAGTAATAAATCATAAACATACTTATTCGACTAATGAAACATAATTGTGTTTCTTTTCACCTTAGAAAATGTATTTATTCACATTTGGGAACTTAAAATAATAAAACATAAAATGACTTATCCACCTGTTTAAACGTAAAATGAATCATATATGTTCTCATTCAAACATGGAAACTAATAATAATGAAACCAAATGTACTTATTCACCTATGGACTTTAATAATGAAACACATATTTATTTATCACATCATACCACATTGTTATAATACATAGACGTGCCTATTTACCTATGGGGATGTATAATGGAACATAAGATGAAAGATAAATGCATTTACTAATATAGTGACAATTAGAGTGAAGCATAGAATGTATTAGTTTAATTATGAAATATTTTTATGAAATATAAATGAAACGTTAATGTTTTTTAACCTATGGAGACTTATAACGAAAAATAAATATACATATTCGCCTATGGAATCCTATAATGTGATATAGATGAAACGTAAATCAACCGTATTACCTATGGAAACTTATAATGAAACATAAATGTACATATTCACCTATCGAATCCTATAAAGTAATATAATGAAACGCATATGAACCTTTTAACCTATGGGCATCTATAATGAAACGTAAAACATATTTATTAAACAATATAAACTTACGATGAAACATATCATGTATTGGCATCTTGAAATAAAACACAAATGCAACGTAAATGTTCTTATTTACATATATAAACTTTTATTGAAACATAAATGTACTAATTCACTTATGTAAACATTTATTGAAACGTACATGTACTTATTTACCTATGTAAACTTATACTGAAACATAAATATACTTATTCATCTATGTAAATTTATATTGAAACATTCCTTAAATGTTTTTATTCAACATATGAAATTAATAAAGAAAATTAATATACTGAATGAAAGTTAGTACTAAAATATACAGGTATTTACTTGTCCTTGGCAACGTGTAGTATTTACAAAAAGTGTATGTATTTATTCACCGATAACTTGAATATAAACTTAAATAAAAGTTTTCACCTAAAAAATACAATGAAACATAACTCTAATACAGTATGACTGAAATCAATGTATTTACTAGACCCAAGGATGGTACTTAAACAAAATACGGGAATATATGATACATTAATTGAATATTTGGCTTATCAGGCTTATCATTATTTTAACTGTAATATTCAACTGATCATGAGATATTGAACACACTTTTTTTTACTAAAGTCTAAGTTTGATGAACTAAGTTTGAAATAATAAATTCATTTATTCTTACTCATGCCCAGAAAGTATTTACTTGTATTATTTTATTGTTTATGTTACAATCCAAATGATATAGAGGTTGAGTTCCACTTCTTATGTATATTTCTCTATCTTAGCACATTACGAAAAAGGTATTTGACAAAGGATCACCACAAAGTACGGTGTCCCATTTGGGGCATCGCGGCATATTTTTTTTAATTAACTCCAGTCGAAACCAATGAAACTACGACGATGAAAAGTCAAACAACGAAACTACGATGGTGAAAACTCGAAATTTGATTTCGACATTTCACCATCGTAGTTTTGACTTTTCACTTTCGTAGTTACGTTGTTTCGTTGTTTCGTTGTTTTGACTTGACCTAATTTAAAAATATGCTGCGATGACCTCCACAGGACACCGTACAAAAGACATTCTGTGATCCAGTTTTTAGAGTTTTTCTCAATCCACAGAATAAAACCAATGGAATATCATAAATACATAACATTTATGATATATAAAAGGAACAATGAAAATGAGAAAAACAGTGTCAAATATCTGAGTAAAGTGGTCATCCATATTACATTTACGAGTATGCCTACCTTAGTTATATATTTAATAACATACGCTGAACTTTAAATTATATAACGTTATAATGCTACTGTGAAAAAAAACAACATTATAGCTGTCAAGTGATTACATGTTTTGTGTTTATTGTATGTCGAATATTACAATATATAAAAACATATGCTTGGTAAAGGCTCTACCCAGAAAGACGTCGAGCGTGATTTGTCTAAGTTGTTAAGTTGTAAGAACCTTTTTCACAGTCAATGGAAAATAAATAAATTTAAAACAAAAACAAAATATAATTTACGATGATGTACTTTGTTCAAAACTCAATAATAAATACATGTATATGTGTCCATGAAAAATTTAACACACTTTTATATACAAGAGGCTAAATTTTATACACTTATATCGAAACAATAAACCCATTTTTCACTCACTATATCGGTCAAAGACGCTGTCTCAAGATCACTTACCTCTCACAGCTAAGGTTGTAGGTTCGAGTCCCGCTCGCTCCAAAAACTTTATGTGAGGAAGTTTCCAGTTACTTTCGAAAGGACGATGGTTCTACTATATGACTTAGTTTGAGGTTTTCCTCTAGCAATAAAACTGGATATGCCATATATAACCTGAAATGTGTTCAAAATGGCGTTAACCCCATTCAAAAAAAATTACTCACATTATCAACTTACCGTGGAACATTTAATACATTTCTTTATATCAAAGGCTTAATTTTATGAAATAAACAGGAAATGATAGAACACATTTTCAATACTGCAATACTTTAAATATATGGTAGAATGATCCATCATTTCTAGCACTGTTGTATTTAAAAAAAATGTTCTGTCAACAAATAAACTTGTTAATTAAATAAATTTATTGTGGAAGCTTTTGCTACTAGACGAAGCATTCCTAATGTTATAAACATGGCAACAAGAAAATACTTTATTACACATTTAAATTGATAAACTCGTAGGTTCATCCTCGATATATAAATACATTAAATAACAAACTTAATATAATCATAAATAATGGATTTATATTTTGATAACTGACATGAGAATATTTGTTGTATATTTATGTTTTGTTACGAGAAATATATTACAATATATATCATGCATATAAGTCAAATACAATTGAAGGCAAAAGGGTCTGGCAACAAGTTTTCTCACCTGACAGTTAAAAATTAGTCAGTTATTCGGTTTTCTTCGTTTGTCATTTAAGAGTGTAACTCTTCAATTTTAGAGATGACAAATAAAGATGAAACGAATAATAGAATTACCGTACTACCCCCAACCCCCCCCCCCCCCCCCCCCCACCACCACAATCCACCCCACACCAAACCCTTCCTCTGATATAGAAAACAGAAATTGATACTGTGGATCAAATCGGAACTGCAAAGATCCACATAGAAGCCACTAAACAGTTAAAACGGTGGGTTCTAACGTAAGCTTACTGTTGTATTCTGTCTATTTACACTAGCCTGGTCTGAAATATGGCGAGTATGTAATAACTAGAAACCCGGGAAATAAATAACAAAACTCTTCTTTTATTTCTCTGGAGGATAAAACGTTTTATTGGTTCATAAACGAAAAACGTGGTCGTATTGTACCATTAAGAAAGCGAATTGTTATTTTCGCCGATTATGGTGAAAATACCGTTATCCGAGGCGGCAAGCAAATTAGATATATCTTATTTACACCAGGGGCTATAGTTTATGGCCTAACTTTACTGTTTGGTATCGGAATAACTGCTCGTATTACCAAATATGGAAAGCTATGTGGCAGAATTCCAAACTTTTCAAGTGGTTGCATGCAAAACATTGTCAAATTTTACGACTTTGCCGTTTTATTTACAAATTTAAAAGCCAATTTGAGATCATTTTATTCATACGGCCGCTTTTCAATGGACGGTAAAACGAGTTGAAATGTTGTCGAACTGTCTCAGGGAAACTTAGCCATAGATAAACTCATATAAAAGTTAATAAGGCATTTTCACCGACAACAAACTTTGGTCACCTCATGACGAACGCGTAACACTTCTCTCGCTCGTTTCCACAGTTGTACATTTTACGACAATCGGTTTGTTTTATGTCAAAAGGACAGCATCTTCACCCGACAATATTTTATCTCCGGTATTTCCTGAATTCACGCGGAGACAACAGCAGCAAAATAATTTCCCATCTTTTATCTTCAGCGCTATTTTATAAATATTAGCTGTAATTAATTCGTCTAGTGGTAAAACTGGTGAGATATGTTGACTTCATAGCAACACGGTCATTTCGACACACCATGGGGTTCACCATGTTGAACATTTAAATGGGACCACCATAATTGTAAGTTTGAGGCAGATATTGATTTAAAGATACGATATAGTAAAAACTAATTACAAGTAGGCAATTAAAACGAGACGCAATGCCCGCGACAAATTTTAACAAAACACACACGGAACTCTCTGATAATACATAGATTTACGTGTTTTCCCCCGCGACTTCAGTTGACTTGCGAATATAGATCTTTGCATTTGTTGTGCATGGATTTATAATGACAGTTTATGCAAAACACAGGTCAATGGAAACAAAAAGTGATTCCGTGGGGGTGGTTGCATAATCAAATGATGATAAGTAAGCCGTGTTTTACTTCTTTATTCGTTTTAATTTATTATTCGTTCACATTGATCATCTAATTGGAACTCTTAGTAGTTAACTTATTGTAAGGTTTGAATGTTTAATGTACAAAATAAATAAATAAAGAAGTCAGAAAAATAATTGTTTGATTGAATATTTAACGTCATTTTATGGCATCGAGGGCTAACAGACGATATGTTAACCTAACCACTGTTTCCAGGGATTAACCAGTACTCGAGCACACCCCATCTCCGCAAGTAACTGATAGCTTTCTCACTTGAATCAGTGATGAGAGACGAATGATAATGAGACACAATGGCGTATATCAATCATCACGAAGACTGATGCCGGGTGGGGATTCGAACTCACGACCCCTGGATTAATAGTCAGACGCGTAACCGACTGAGCTAATCGGGCCTAGAAAAATAAGGATATGAATATATTATTTTGGAAACTGTGTCGGCAGTAAACACAATCATCAGAATAACAATTATCCACACCTTTCATTATAGATGAAAGCAAACCATATAATGAATGCAAGATTCTATCTTTTCATATATAAATCTGGGTGTTTTCACAAAATAAAGGAGAAGTAGAAAACCATAACGATGATTTCACACCTATACTGAACTTAAAATGGTTGACAGAAATCATGCAATGTAAACAATATGAGTATCTTATACATCAACGTAAGAAAACAGCCAGCACATATCTCTGTCCATTTCTTACTAATGAATGTTGTTATCGCATTCATATATTTATATCGGTTGTCATTTTAAATTAGAATTTTATGTTAAATTAAATATGAGCAGAGACCAACGTCGTATATTATCCAAATAACGAAGTTGCAATCTCCAATTAGCTGTTGAAACTTGGCGATGCACTAGACCTAAAACTCCTGTTAATGACCGTATTTGCAAATACTGTGACACTCATACAACTGAAGATGAAATACATTTTTTGATAGGTTGTACGTTTTACTCAGATTTCCGTTACGAATTATTTCTCATAGCTTCATATGAAAATCAAAATTTCAATGTTTTCTCTTCCTGTGATAAACTTAATATATTAATGAACAGTGATACAATAAATTTTGTCTTGCAAACACCTTAATTAGCATGATCAAAAGAAGGAAACATGCTACATAGAGTCAATATATTTTAATAATCAACATTATTTGTAAAGTGAGCATAATCAATATTGTACTATAATTTTTAAGGTATTTTATTCTTAATGTAACAATATATATACTATATTATTGAAAATTATAGAAATAGACATAGTACAGCCAGTGTTAATCAGTTCATTACGAATCTGATTCGTGGTGATACTCGATATTTTAAGACATGTCTTATCAACGCCCTACTGCAATGTACAAACATATTATCAGAGAAGTAATAATAATTATCTTAATGAGATTTTTTGATAAAAGTTGCATTGCTATTTTCTAAATGACAATGCAACGTTTATTGCAATTAACATTGGCTGAGCTAATTTTAATTCTTGTTTCTAATTTATATAGCTAATGTTTGATTGAAATTAATATTTTCTGTGATATTCTTATATTTTAGTTGTTGAATGTATATATGACATAGTGATAATAGTATAATAATATATTGTGTATGTTGATTTTTTATAGTAACATGAAGTGATAATAATGTTTTAGTGTCTCGAAGGTCAAAATAAACGGCCGGATATAGAAGTTTTAATATACATATACTTTAACTTACTTTGATGCAACTTTTATATGTGACACTCTAATAAACTTTGATAGTCTTTAAAGTCTAAAGTCTATTTAAAACAAGTGGACGAACGAACGAACAAAAACGTAGGTAAGCAAGCGGATAAACGAGTGTTTGACTGAATAAATGAGTGAGTGAGTGAGTGAGTGAGTGAGTGAGTGAGTGAGTGAGTGAGTGAGTGAGTGAGTGAGTGAGTGAGTGAGTGGATGCCGAGTGAGATGAATGTTGTACGATGAATAAAGTAATGAATCAATCAATGAATCATCAATCAACACTGATGATTAATTATGAATAAAAAGTAAATGACTGAATAAAAATTAATGAATGAGTTCATTTATAAATTGATTGATTGACAGATTGATTGGGTTTGTTTCACACACCTGTATCGATTATATCAAATCCAGTCTTGATTTAACTGCTCTATTATGCTAACATTTAATTTTGGATTCATTTTTAAAGAAACAAACTTGTATATTAGAGAACTCAGGCACGAATACCCTCTCACAGATCTAGGAATTAAAGCAGATGAGCAGCGCAGCCACCTGGTATCTCAATTACCCGGATGCACGATTAAAATTATATTCGTGTTTGTTAAATACGTGCTACATTTCTCTGTTCTTTTGAACCTGTATCAGCTAAATACAAGATAATTTAATGCTAACCAGTCTCATGTTACCTTCAACTTATTAACCAGACCAAATACTGGTATTCAATTGGATATCTTATTGCTGAGAAGCGAAGCGTGGCTAATTCTCGTCTTTGATGAGATTTTACGAGAATTTAATAATGGCTTCCATTACCCGAAGTGTGTATGTTTATATTGTGACAGCAATAAAAGTTGTGTGGTCTAACTACTTAAATGGAAATCACAAAGGCGTTCATATATCGAAATCGTTCTTTTTATTCAAACGTTTTCATTTACACCTATTTGAAAAACATCTCCTGCATCGGGCCCTCGGTTTTGCCTACAAGGGTTCTATCTTATTATTTCTAATACGAGTAAACAATACTTTATACTCTAGGTTTCACCAGGTTAAATACACTGGTGAAACAATTGTTTTCTTCCGTGGCATCGTTTTATTTTTTCAGTTTGTTCGAATTTTAACCGTCATTTTTGTACCATCGAGGGCTACCAGACGATAAGTTGACCTAACCACTCTTTCCTGAGTTTCTGACGTCAGTTGTCAAGTAAAATGATGTTACTTTCAGTTGACCGACGGAAACTGATAAAATGTATATGCGATTTGTTCTCGTTCAGGGGTGATCTGAAAATTATGTAATGTGATAACATTGACAAAATGATATGATGCTTGGTTATACATCGTATGGTATTTTATGCCAACTTGGTTTATAAATTCAATGATAAATGAAACATTTAGCTTAGGTTTACACAGGCATGTTTTAGTCAAACTGCGAAAATAACCTGGCAATAAAAAAGCAAGAATGAAATTAGCAAGAGGTCAAAGAGGACATGAAGACGCTCTACTTGTTTATAGTGGGCATTACACGTTTTGAAATTTCACAATATTAACCCTCTTTGGGGATCGTCTAATATTTACACAAATAAAAAAGAAATTGATAATTTTTCGTTTACCACAGTATTCCAATATACACTTAAAATCCCCTTAGAATGTCTTTATACACACCAGAGCCCCTTGATGTGTACATCTCTATACACCCCAGTGTCCCTTGATGTGTACATCTCTATACACCCCAGTGTCCCTTGATGTGTACATCTCTATACACCCCAGTGTCCCTTGATGTGTACATCTCTATACACCCCAGTGTCCCTTGATGTGTACATCTCTATACACCCCAGTGTCCCTTGGTGTGTACATCTCTATACACCCCAGTGCCTCTTGATGTATACATCTCTATACACCCCAGTGCCTCTTGATGTGTACATCTCTATACACCCCAGAGCCCCTTGATGTGTACATCTCTATACACCCCAGTGTCCCTTGATGTGTACATCTCTATACACCCCAGTGCCCCTTGATGTATAGATCTCTATACACCCCAGTGCCCCTTGATGTGTACATCTCTATACACCCCAGTGTCCCTTGATGTGTACATCTCTATACACCCAAGTGCCCCTTGATGTATACATCTCTATACACCCCAGTGCCCCTTGATGTGTACATCTCTATACACCCCAGTGCCTCTTGATGTGTACAGTCATAGAACCCTTAATCATAGAGATAATCTATATCAAATTATGAAGCTATTTGACTGACCGGTTGTTGAGAATAAGCTTTTTGAGAATGTTCAATTCTAACCCTTTTTTTTTTACCCACATGGCCCTTAATAGAAATTCAATCCTGCTTATTGAACTAAATTTTATTCGCTATTCAGATCTCAAACTGAATAACAACTCTGCACTAATGGATTGAAAAAAATATAACTTTCCGCTTTCCCATAGTATGTAAAACTATGTAAAACTTAAAGTCTCCTTACATGGTCCCTATAAATACAAGCCCCTTTATGTGTACAAACTTCAAACTCCTACACAAATATGATTTAAATAGGTTATGAACAAATTTGACAGACCGGTTGTTAAGAAGAGGTTTTTGAAAATGTTTAGTTTTAACCATTTTGTAATCTTACATGGTCCCTTATGGAAAAATAAATCCTCCTTAAAACCTCGTTAACAAACATTTATTTTATACAGCTACAAGATGCTTCAGAACTCAAACCGATTAAAAAGAATTCACAAATGGGCGAGGAAAAATCCGTTTTCTCATAGTATCTCATAGTATTCCTATATAAAACTATCGAAGTCCCCTAAAAGTACTAGCCCCATGATTTGTACAAACTTCAAACCCCTATGGATAGGGGTAATTGATGCCAAATATTAAGAGTTTTTGTTTTGTTTATTATAATAACTTCTAGTTTAAACATCGGTGTGGGATCATTTTAACCTCATTTATATAAATCTAATATAACAGTAATTGGTTATCATTACTACATTAATATTTTCAAAAACTATTTGGCGGTTCATGAGAAGACGATTTTGGAAGTTTTTTAATTATTTTTTAGTAACGGCGGCCATCTTGAATTTCAGATAAAACAATCTGTGTAGTCTCCTATATAATAGAAACATCCATGTGAGGATTGAGTTTAATTGGCTCTGTGGTTTCAGGGAAAGTGCTGCTAACAGACGACAGACGACAAACAACGCGCCATTGCATAATCCTTTCTTGAATTGCCATGTAGAGCTAAAATACGAATAAAATATCTTGGTGACATTTGTTTTAGCAAAGTTATGTTGTTACACGATATGTTTTTAAAAAATATTTTAAAACAGAAAACCCTTCAGCAGAATTTCAACTATATAAATGTCAGTAGATGCTTGTATATAATTCAAAGCTAAGAACTTTTTTAATATTATTTTGAATACCAATTCAATGATATATGACCTCCACCCGGCCACTCCCTTTTTGAAGACAAACCAGGATATTTGCATTTAATATTAACCGATGAGAGAATTTATAATATATGTGACTACTTTAAAATTTGTTTTAGGCCTCTACTGCCAGGGGTGAGAAGTCTATGTTCTTGATACTGCATAGTTGTTTGAAATAACATGTTAACTTAGACTATAGAACGGACATAACAGTGAGATTTGAGTACATTGATTGGTTAATTGCTACAGCGAAAGTTGAATGACGTCAAAATTTGTTACGTGTTTAAGTGCTATTAATTGTGAGAGAGGCATAAAATTTCGTCATATTTCACTGTATTAGGATTTAACAGACATTTCCCTTTAAGCATAAATATGCATGATGGCTAAGTTGCTGAGAAAAAAAACCGGACGTGACATCCATCCAGACCGATCCGCATTTGCTTAGTTCGAATTAATTTTAGTATATAACTTTTATAACTAAAATACTTGCAAGCATTTTTTAAAATCATTTTTGATTTTGGCTCTTGATGTTATATATTGTCATTAGAATCTGAAAGCATTCTAAATCCTAGTTGTCTTAAAACTTTCTACTAAGCAAACCTTATTTTATATGGGTTTGTATCGTTATTTAATTTGAGATCCTGTTTCATAGCAATGAAAAATGAAATAGTTTTAAACTATTTAAAGAGCACAAGAAGACCAGAGCTAAGAAACCATTGGAAACGTTTACCGGAGATAGTAGTTACCGCTCCAAAGCATAAACTGTTCAATAGCAGGTTAAACAAACTGGCAAATGTTATCCAAGTAGCTAAATATTGTACTACTGAGAATTAGAATCAATTGATGTTCCACAACTTGATTGAGTACTTAACCCTCCCCCTCCTTCATAATGTTGAAGATATACTCCGGACAAGTAAAAAACACACGAAAATAACGTACAACGGGGAGATAATTCTGATTCTGTTATTGTTATGGCATACTGCCCTATACCTACGTCTAAAATCTCGTTCGATTCCTTTCCGCGTCTTTGAATATATACTCGAGACAAGAAAATATAACCGAAAGAGAGGAGTATTTATCTTATTCTGATAATCACGAGGTGAATTGTCGACAGAATTGTAGACCGTCAATGAATATAAAGTTATGATAGATGGTATGTCTTTGACTGTTACATATTCTAACACGAATAGAAAGGACGGTGCTGCATATTTGGTTTGAATTCTTGTTTATATTTCGCCTTATTTAATTTTCAAAAGGGTCACAGATTTAGAAAGGTACTTGTTAGATTCGATATTGATTGAAATTCAAAACAGAAATAGGTATATCCTAATGCACATTATATCGAAAGCCGAATGGTCCGGTACAATTTTGGAAAAATGTTAACATTTCTACTGAAAAAAAACTTAGAAATGTCTGACGGTGTTGTTATTGTTGGTGATATAAATGAAGATCAAGTAAATGAAAATAATCATCACTTTAGACAGTGTCTTATCCACTATCTGTTATTAAATCACTGCTTAAGAGACGTGTATTGATTTATAAAAGGGGCCAATTTTACTAAACTTATATATAATATTATAAACACTGATTCACTTTTTATACAATCAATCTGTTAACGTTTATGGTCAGAGATTCACTGAAAAGTTTATGGAACTTGTCGAAATATGTATACCCTAAAATTGTTTACCTATTACAACGACAAACCATATCAAGACTCGACCATAAGACGTTCCTCAAGACAACGAGACAGTCAAAAACGTAACGTGATATTATTTATTCAATTCCTGATTATGAAAAAGCAAACTGTTAAAAAAAAATTTCTTCAATATCTTCAGTAGATGACACTAATTCACACCTACCAAAGTTCAGTCCTAACACAAATGCACCATAGGAAAATATAACATTTACTGAAGGCGAAATACGAGATATATTAAAAATATTAGATATCAATAAAGCTAGTGGATCCGATCTTGTTAGTTATAAGATGTTAAAAACCCGCCTTTGTTGTGCCAATCCCACTCCGTTCACCGTTTAATAGACCTTTAAATGAAGGTTATTTCCAGACTGTTGGAAATGTGCAAGTGTGCTCGTTTTGTTTAAAAAGGTTTCTCCAAATGTTGCAACTAATTATAGGCTTTTTTCTTTATTAAGTTGTGTTGTGAAAATCAATCAGGATTTTTTAAAAAAAAACAACACTCAACTGTTAACCAACTAATTGATATTTATCATAGAATTCGTCAGGTTTTTGATGCCAAACAACATATTGTATAGTTATCTAAAGCCTTTGATCGTGTTTGACAAAGAGATTTACTTTTTAAACTAAAAAAAACGGCATTAATGGGAAAGTATTGTCTTGGATTTCAAGTTATCTAGAAAAAAGAGTTCAAACATTTATTTGAACATTATTTTCTGAAATCAAAGAAAATATTGTTGGTGTCCCGCAAGGACCTATGTTAGGACCTTTATTATTTAAGTATATATAAATGATATTGCTGATAACATCTTAAGTATTGCTTGTCGACCACCGTTCTCTTTCTGTATCAACGTCGAGTATAAATAACATGGAAGGTATTCTTAACCACGATTTGTTCATTCAACTGGGCTAAACTATGGTTAGTGAACTTATCGCTAACAAATGAAGAAAGGCGTCCAAAAATCTCGACAACATACAATCACCTTAAATACATAGGCATAACTATTAGTCAATACGGCAAATGGCACAAGCATATAGATTCTATCATTTCATCTGCTTATCTGCATCTAAAGCTATTACGTCAATGAGATTCTTAAAATTTAAACTTAATAAACACACTCTTAATAAGATATGCGTGTCATATATGTGCCTGATTTTAGAATATGCTGCCATGGTATGGGATAGGTGCACTGATTATGAAAAAAACAAACAGAAAAAGGTGTCATTGTCTTGATCGTCGAAAGTTACAAAAGCTTATTTATGTTTATAAAATGTTACAAAAGCTTATTTATGTCTATAAAATGTTACAAAACCTTATTTATGTCTTTAAAAAGTTACAAAATCTATTTTATGTCTATAAAATGTTACAAAAGCTTATTTATGTCTATAAAAAGTTACAAAAGCTTACTTATGTCTATAAAATGTTACAAAAGCTTATTTATGTCTGTTACAAAAGCTTATTTATGTCTATAAAAAGTTACAAAAGCTTATTTATGTCTATAAAATGTTACAAAAGCTTATTTATGTCTATAAAATGAAAAAAAAATGTTTCTCATCTTTTTAATATTCTATAAACTGTTTGTTCTGTATATCTAAATTTTCATGCTCAAATGTATTTTCTGTTGTTTAAATTATATATATTATTATTAGGTCATGACTAATGAACTTGTGAATACTGTATTTAAGGAAGAGCCGTAACTAATGTTGTTAGAACTTGTGACCCAACTCATTTGCATATTATGGCAATAAAATAGGTTTAAACTGACAAATTAATGGTAAGGATGAAAGGATGTTATGACCCATGAAAGAATATGGAGTAAGAATGAAAACAATGCTTAACTGTGCTTTTTAAGATCCAAGTTAGAAAATCCCTTTTCAATTTATCATTTTGACATGCTTTAAAACACCTTATGGCAAAAACACTGATAAACTACTTTTAACAACTTCAACAAATGATTTGAAAATTTTTTTTTATTAAATAATAGCGTCAGATTGGCCCTCAAGTGAACATAACTTCAAATAACGCAATTTTCAACATTCAAATGCCTAATAAATAGCATGATTCAAGGGCAAACATTATCCGATTTAGCCAGTCAAAAAAACTAGTCTAGGATATTTTTAGTATATAACTACTGGGTAAGTTTGAGTAATCAAATGCAAACTGAGAGTGAACTAGAGCGCACAGAAACTAAAATATATACAAATTTTAACGATTCAATGGCCGTAACTGCAACACTGCCAGTTCACAAATTTGTTCAAGATATGGTTTTATTGTTTGGCCAAGATCAAATGAAAACTGCAGGTGCTAGAGTACACACAGCGCCAAATAATGCAATATTTGATAACTCAAGGGCTATAACCTCCACATTAAATATTCAATTAAGCCAGATTAAGAAATTGTCCAAAGTATTATGGTTATATAATAACGGTGTAAGTTTGGTTAGGATCAAATTAAAAATGTGGGTGCTTGAATGCACACAAGTTCAAAAAGAGCATTTTTTGACAATTCAAGGGCCATAACTCTGGCATTGATTGTCAGATTTGACCAGTTCATAAAACTTGTCCAAGATATTGTAGTTATATTATTGTGTAAGTTTGGTGAAGATCAAATTAAAAATGCAGGTTCTAGAGTGCATACAATATTGTTCATGTTTCAAGGGCCATAACTCTGAAGTTAATTATCCAATTTAGCCAGTTCAATACTGTATTCTAGATATAATGGCTATATAACAATCAAAAGAAAAATGTGGGCACTAGAGTGTATACAAAGTCAAAAAGTGCATTTTTTTCTGTTTCAAGGGCCGTAACTCTGACATTGTCAAATTGAAGAACCGAGATACATGTATTATGTTTATATAATTATTGTATAAGTTTGGTGAGGATCAGGTTAAAAATTCAGGTGCTAAACAGTGCACACAAGGTCAACTTGTGCAACTTTTTATATCACAAGGGCCGTAACTCCGAATTTAATTATCTGATTTGACTAGCTCCAAAACCTGTCCGAGATAGTATGGTTATATATTTACTAAGTTGGGAGAGGATAAAAGAAAAATCAGGTACCAGAGTGCACATGTCAAATAGTGCAATTTTTGATGTTTCTAGGGCCATTTCATCTGACATTAATTATCCAATTTGGCCAGTTCAAGAACTGGACAGAGATATTATGGTTATTTAACTAATACTAGAATGTTAGTTTGGTGAAGAACCAACTAATAATGCAGGTGCTAGAGTGCACACAGAAAGTTCACGGATGGACGATGGGCACTGGGGTATTAGATAAGCTGACCTTGTGCTTTGCTCAGGCGATTTAAAAAGTGTAAGGGATTCAACTTGGTGGCTAGAAAAGACAACAACATTTTTTATTTATTTTTACATTTTTATTTATCTGTAATCAATGGAACCTAAAACACATGATGTTGACAATAAACAAATGACAAATATGGCTATTTACAATGCATGTAAGTTATATATGTGCTGACTGTGTAAACATTTATGTAAAACATTTATTTTTTTACAAATAACTATATAAGTGAAAATGATCCACTTCTGCAAAAACTTAATTGAAAAGTAAAAATAGAAAATGTGCCTAAGAATATTTTTGAAAATGAAATGTATCTTATCTAAAAATTATAAAATTAAGCTACAGTTCTTTAATGGAGAATAATTTTTGTGTGTGTTTTTAATACCATTTGAGGAAGATACCAGAATAAACCGGATTAGAATCGTTGTCTTTTCATAAGTAACTGGTTAACTCTTTAATGTGAAGTTTCTTGTCGAAGCTGGGCCTGAACCTCAACCTCACTGGTGAGAGTGGAGCAGTCATTATACAACAGCCCCTTGAACCAATCAGCCATGGAGGATTGGAGAATGGGGTTTAACAAGACACTATAATAATATGACACACGTGTACATGGAAGCCAGCTTTATTGATGTAAAAAAATACCCGCGGCTTTAATATAAATCTGTATAGAAATTATTCGCATATAAATTATTTGTGCAGAATTAGGCTCGAACCCACAACCTCAGAGATGAGAGGTAAGCAATCTCAATGAAGAAGGCGTAATAGACCACTAGCCATGGAGGACCTAAATTTAAGTAATATCCATGTTTTTAGAATTTTCTTCAATGATTTTTTATCTGTTTCTACTAGTGTAGGAAATGTAATAGATTTTGTAACATTAGATATACATGTGTAATACACAACTAGGTTTTTCTTTACCCAGAACCGATAGTATTTATATACTACAGAAATGTGTTACATACACCTTGGTATTTATTTACTTGGAACAAACAGTAGTAACATAATAAAGACATGTGTAACACACACCTTGTTTTTTCTTTACTTGGAACAAAAAGAAATTATATAATTAAGACATGTGTAACAAACACCTTGATTTTTCATTACCTAGAACAGATAGTAGCTACATAATAAAGACATGTGTAACACACACCTTGTTTTTTCTTTACTTGGAACAAAAAGAAGTAACATAATAAAGACATGTGTAACACACACCTTGGTTTCTCCTTACCGAAAACAGATAGTAGCTACATAATAAAGGCTAACACAACATGTAATAAAGACATTCACAAGAAAGCAACATAGTAACATCTAGAAATTGCTGTAGGTCCTCCCAACTCCTTATACACAATTTAAAAACAAAAAATGGACAACATTCAATAAAACATTATTTATCAGCTGCCTCAACAGAAATTTTTGGTATAACACAAGCTGTTGAAGGAGCAAATAATATATTAAACGTATGTACCAACACAGTAGAAATGCCAAGCCCTCATAATATATCGTTGTTGTTATCAATTCAACTCTGCAACCTGGCTCCTGTTTCACCAACACTTAAAAATTTAAATCTAAGAAAAGCAGCCAAGTGACATTTATATTAGACTGGTTTAGGTAAAACTGTTCCATTGATTTTGATTAAATATTAGATAAATAACCAGTCAAAACTTTAAGCTAAGTTTTAAAGTATTTAAGTAAAATGTTGGTGAAACAGAAGCTAGGACTACATTTTTTTAATATAATCCTCGTTTCTTCTGCTTAAAAAATGCGTTTTCCTTATTTTAATGTTCATTTTTTTATTTGAATGGCATTATTGATGTATTTTGAACATTTTGACAGCATTGCCATGTTTGAATTGTGAATTTAGAAAAAAACAAGAGGCCCAAGAGGACCTGAGGACGCTCTACTGACTCATAGTGGCCATAGCACTTTTTGAAATTCCACAAAATTTACCCTCTTTGGGGGGGTCGTCTTAACAACTTATGGATAAATAACCCCACCACAGCAATACTGAACAAAAACTTAATTGCAATGAAAAGGAAATACTGTAAATTCCCATATCATTCATCTGTAAAAAAAAATATAGTCCCCTGTACAGAGCACTTATACAACCCAGCCCCTCAATTTGTCAGAACTTCAATCACCCACTCTTAGCTATTTGTTATGAGCAGAAATGATTCAAATTTTAAAAAGAAGTTTTTTTGTACACATGGATGCGAAAATGAAAAAAATCAGCTTTGCCTATAATATTCCTATGTAAAAGTCACATTACAGGGACCCAATATATCCCAGCCCCTTGATATGCATAATCTTTATTCGATGCTGATGTAAAGATAATTTATATCAAATATGAACTAGTTTGACTAAAAGGTTATTGAGAGGAAATTGAACAACATATTTGTCCAAATGGACAAAAAAAATGAGAATTTTCCATTTTCCCATAGTATTCATATGTAAAAATTAAAGACCACTAACAGGGTCTATACATCCCAGTGTCCCTTAGTTTGTACAAACTTATATTTCTTAATCATAGGGATAATTTATAACTGAACAAAATCGTATTTGTTATGACTAGAAGTTGCTTCAAAACTCAAACTGAATAAAAAAAATCATAAATGAATGGTAAAAAAGAGAATTTCTGTTTTCCAATAGTATTCCTATATAAAACTCAAAGTCCACTTACAGGGCCCTATAAATACAAGACCCTTGATTTGTACAAACTTTAAACCCATACTCATTGAGATAATCTACATCAAATATGAACAAATTTGACTGACCGGTTAGTAAGAGGAAGATTTTTTAAACTTTTCTATTTTAACCCTTTTTTGACCCACCCTGGCCCCTTATGGAAAGTCAGTTCTCCTTATTGAGCCAAATCTGATTTCCTATGACTAGATGATACTTCAGAACTGAAATTGAATAATAATTATGCCTAAATAGGTGGGAAAAAAAAGAGAATTTTCTGTTTTCCCATAGTATTCCTATGTAAAATTCTAAGTCCCCTTACAGGGCCCCTATAAATTTTAGCCCTAAATTTTTATCTGCAATCAAACCCTACACATAGGGATATTTAATGCCAAATATGAACAAATCTGACATATCGGTTCTTAAGAAAACAAATTTTGTAATTCCCAATTTTTACCCTTTTGGTGCCCCCCCCCCCCCGTGCCCCTTAAGAAAGTGGAACCCAGTCATTTTTACAAATCTGAACCTCCTTCACCAAACAATGCTTCTGTGAAGGTATAGGCAAAAAAAAAATATATATTTATTATGACATGTGTCCTTTAATTGAAACCTCGGGGCAGGGTCATTTTTAACCCTAGGGACACCATTTGAACAAATCTTACAAAACTATAGTTGGTTATCATAACTACATAAACATTTTCAAAATCTGTTAGGCCATTCATGAGAAGAAGATTTTTTAAGTTTGGGACTATTTTAAGTAATGGCGGCCATCTTGAATTTCAGATCGAAAAAAAAAAATCTTGTATAGTCTCATATGCAATAGAAACATCCATGTGAAGTTTCAGTTTAATTGGCCTAGTGGTTTCAGCGAAAGTGCTACTAACAGACGACAGACGACGGACATCGCGCCTTTGGCCAGAAGAGCTAAACATTGATGCTTGGAAATTGGGGTATGAATACATGATTTCAGAAGTCTACTTTCACTTTGCCAACACTGACCCCTACTTTTCTCATCATATTTTGATAGTGTAGAGTTTGACAAACAGTAAAATGTAAGTTTCACTTCTTTCATTTGTGTCTCTCTATGAATGACAAGCCTTCAAACTTTTATCATTTACTATAGAATAGTCATTGTACAATTTACAAGGATCAGTTGTTACAGGCATAGTACCACCATTGGCAAAGGGAAGTGCTTCCGTGGGGTAGTCACATAATGGCAGTTATAAAACACCATTGTGTTTTCTTTAAAAATGCATTTTCCTTATTTCAATGCTCTTTAATTTTATTTGAATGGCATTATTGATGTTTTTTGAACATTTTGGAAGCACTGTCATGTTTGAATTGTGAAATTAGAAAAAATGATGGTTGGAAATTGAGGTATGAAGACATGATTTCGGAAGTCTACTTTCACTTTGTCAACAGAGTACACACTGAGCAGACAAAAAATCTCTTATATAACACATGACCCTAATTTTTATTATTATATTTTGGTAGTGCAGAGGTATACAATAATATGTAAGTTTCACTTCTTTCATTTGCGTTTTTCTATGAATGACAAGCCTTTTATTATTTACTATAGAATAGAACAAAAATCAATGGTGGGGTTACACCTACAAGATTTTCAGCTTTACAGGGTGCAGTCATTGTACAATTTACAGTTTTACAAAGGTCAGTTGTTATATGATTTTCAGCTTTACAGGGAGCAGTCATTGTATAGATCACAGTTTTCAAGGATCAGTCATTGTATGTTTTCCAGCTTTACAGGGACCTGCAGTCACTGAATGTTTCCAGTTCATATCAACATAGTTACTTTTGGTTCATGTTCATGTACATACATTGTTATGACTTGGTAAAATTGTAAAATGTTTCGAAATAAAACAAAATGTACAAAATATGAAGTAAAAGAAACAAAAAGCAAATGTTACCTTTTTTTTTAACACATAAATATTGCCAATGAAATATTAGAATATATAGATTGGTAAACATGTATCAAGTATTTTAAATAAAACAATGATATCAAATATAAACAGTTAAAAGCATATATTTAATTTACATATAAAAAGTTTTCCATACCGTCTGACAAATCCATGGAATACTTTATTTTAAATATAAAACGGTAAACAAAGCTACCCTCGTTCTTCCAGTAACAATTTCACTGATTTCATCAAGGACGTATTCAGAGAAGGAAAATTTATCCTTATTTCAATTCATCTCAGAAATACCAATCAAAAGTCTTTTTTTGCACAAAAAAAATTCTCTAAAAAAGGAGAAGATTCATATCAAATTGTGTTTACAATTGTTGAAGTTCTAAATCTGAATGAATAATTTGCCAAATTACTTATTCTTCGCATGCTGTTTTATCAATATTTAGTAAAGAAATGCAAGTTTCCTATCCTTCTATTTTAAGTCCTTATTTTTATGCAAGTGCTAATAATGTGGAAGCATGTGCATGTTTGTAAACACTGGAAGTCAGTATTTTCTGTTCAACCTGAATGCTCCATATACTTAAGAAGAAAAATTAAAAACAATTCATTGATTAGCAAACAATACAAACTAACAAACCATGATCAGACTGATTATATGGAAAAATCCAATCATGTGCAGGTTACATTTATACTTCATTATTGGATTATTGACACATTACTGAAAGCATTGAAACTTAAAATATCTCTTGTATTCAAAATGAATACTGGCAGTCAGTCTGACTTCTTTTACTTTTTGCACAATTCAACATTCCTGATTGTACACATATATACCAATAAGCAGAACAGCGAATTTCCGCTAGTACCAAATAACATTATATTACATTTTTTATGTGATTAAGGCCATAATAAGTTATTTGCTAGATTATCATCCCCACCCACCCCTTAATTTTCATGACGCTCAATCCCTTTTTATTTTCATATTTTTTTATATTTTTTTAAAAATATTTTTTTAAAAAACAACAACAACAAAATAAAGAATAAAATCCTCCCCTCACTTTCTCTATTTAAGAATAATTTTGATGTGAATCCAGCAGTAAATTTATAATGGCCTAAAATTAAGTTTTTTTGTGCATACAATAAAATTAAGTTATGCGATTTATTTGTGAAATTTAGATGCAACAGACTCAACTTTAATTTTCATTGTTAAAATCTAAAATTATTCTGTGCATACAATTAACTTAACATAGGTATGTACAGTGACAAATTATATAATTATAAACAAAATGGCTGACACATTTATCGATTAATGAGTGGTTCATGTTTAAAAGCATATCAAATTGGTATTCCTAGAACTGTTGATAAATTTTATGACACGGCTTTATCGATGACGTCATTGGTGACATCACATTACAGTTGTGACGTATATCCTGAATTACTGTACATATAATATACAATAAATAAACCAAATAAAATAAAATACAAATATTTGACATCTGTCAAAAAATGGTCAAACAGAGGTATGAGAAGGGTAAAAAATATGCAGAAATCTCCAGGAATCTTGGTGTTCTGTATATGCAGTGGGTAAACGTTTTTTACAGCGAGAATATCTAGTGAATAAAACGAGAACGGTTTGGAAAGGAAACCAGGAGGAAAGTGATGAGCAAAACTTTTGAAGTTGGTGAAAACAGACTATTATCCTAGTCCAAAATAACTAAAATATTTGATCAGCCCAGAGACCAGACTGTTCCAAAGATTATGTAAAAAGATGTTTATACAAAAATAAATTCCACAAATGAATTATTAATAAAAGTGTTTGGATTCGGACAGTGAACATTAAATATCGCCTGGCATGGGCATGGAGAAAGATACTGGAAGGTGGACAGAGAATATCGCCTAGCATGGGCATGGAGAAAGATACTGGAAGGTGGACAGAGAATATCACCTGGTATGGGCATGGAGAAAGAGATACTGGAAGGTGGACAGAGAATATTGCCTGGCATGGGCATTGGGAAAGAGATACTAGAAGGTGGACAGAGAATAGAAAACAGTGATATTGTCCGATAAGTGTAAAGTAGTTATTGGAGAAAACAATAGAGTTGATGTCTGGTGCAAGCCCGGAGAAAGTGTACATACTGGGATGTCTTGTAACTGGTTGTCTGCCTAAGTCTGTCTGATGATTTGGAAGTGCATTAGTTAGCATAACATAGGTACTGTGACTTGTAAATCGTAACATTAATGCAGAAAAGTATATAGAAATCGTAGAAAAAAATCTTTGGCCAGTTACTGCCAGACATTTTCCTACAAATAATTACATATTCCAGGATGTCAATGCTAAATATTAAGGTAAAATTTCATAAATGAATGTTGTTTTATTGTTGTTAAGAATACCTTGAATAATATTATGTTAAACTACATAAGAAGTCTATATTCATCTCTACGAAAGGGAATGCTTAAGATTATCAAAGCAAATGGATATTTAACTAAGTTTTAAGGTAAACATAAAATAATAATGTTATATTGTTGCTGATCGCCATCATTTACATCTTAAGTCACGCTGCTATTGACTTTGGCAATTTGATTGTAATAACATGATTTGTTACTGTAATTTGTGTGAAAAATCTGCAACAATATCATTTTATAGGTTTTACATCTGCATGATGTTTTGAATGAATGAATGGGGTTTTATGGCGTACCAAAACATTATAGGTTATTCGATGCCAACAAGAATGAAGATTCAAGGTTCATTCTACATGTACAAAAACAAAAAATTAACATACAGATTAAAAAAAAACCACAACAACAAATGAATATGCAGAATGAATATAATGTTTTGAAAAAAAACAATAAAACCAATGAGAAAAGAAAACTAATTAATTTTCTCACATTTAGCATGACTTGCATTCTGTCTCACCAAGACTATTTCACACCCAGGTAACAAACAATACCGTGGTGGTGAGTATATACTGCACACAAAGAATTGTACAAAAATGTCTTGTATGTAATAAAATACAAACACCAATCTACACACTTCGTTTGACATTTCTGGTAATCATTCACACCCCTAGGTTGTCGAATTTAATAAAATTTTATTTAAAATCACATCAAGATTTTTATTTTGCCAACACTTTTAAAACAAAACTAAGGTATTCAGCAGAAGAAAAAACAAGCACAACCTAAACAAGATTTTCAGATATTTTCCATTCATTAAACTACCATTTATAGAACATGCACAGAAAATAAAATGTTTACTAGTAAATTGTAAAATAAACAAAATAAGATTTATCTTTCTTTCTAATCCTTTTGTATATTATGTAACGAAATGAATAAGAGTTGTCAGAAGACAACAAAGCTCACCTATGGGATAAAACTCACCACCCATGCAAAGATTAAGATTGGAGGCAAACACCAAAACTTAAATGCAACTAAACGCAAACGTTTAAACTTGGTGTCTACAGATGACACCGCGGTCATGGCAATATCTCTCTTGGACATTGGTACAGGTGAGCTAATAAAATATGTTTAAACCAAACTGTAAAGTTAAATTTGTAAAAGCAAAAAAACTTAAGTGTCTTTTAATCAGACTAAAAGAACTTTTTTCTCCCAAAAAGGATTACAATTTTAGTTGGTGTGCAGCACATCTTGTAATAAACGTTAAAGAGAGTAAATAAATGCACAGGTGTAACTGCAATATTCTAGCATTAAATAGCAATATAGTTACATGTACAATCAAACCTGTCATAGGCAGCCAGTCAAGGCAATAAGCAAAAGTGGTCTTTTAAAACAGGTTGTCACTTAAAGCCCCATCATCTGATCAGACTACCGGGTGTAAATTAGTTACTCTACAGGGCGTGTTTTATCAACTGGGAGTGTATAATATGTTCTAATAATAGAACAGATATAATAGCAGACAGCAAAATGTTTGTAAAACAATGCAGAAGGTTGACATTGTAACTGATACATGAATGTTGACTCTGGGTCAATATCACACTCACTTTAGCATTAGTGACTACAGAGTCTTTAATTAATCATTATCAGGTAATTACTGTTTTAGCAACGCTCTTAAGTGATTAGATAATGTTGTTGATCGATATCAAAGTAATAACATGAAAATATCGGTGGAACCAATGGATGCTCCCCAAGTGAGTGTTTGCCTCTGTATGGGCTACTTGGTTGAAGAATACCACCAAACTGTATAGCAGGAACAATATGTGGCTCTGCACTTCACAGAACTAATTCGCAAATCATTTAACCGGAACAAAATGACAATATGCGCAGATCCTAACTAGTTTTACAGAATTAAAACCAGAGGTTGTAGGGAAATAGCGTCATGACGACAAGATGCACACCTCCACTTGGTAATGATGTATCCTAGCTTCATAAAGTTTCATAAAATTCCAACCACAAGTTGTATAGAAATAGAGCGGAAAAGAATTTGGTCACAGACTGAATCAAAGGGCCATAACTCCGTGAAAAATCACCAAACCGAAACACAAACATAGCAAGTTTCATAAAATTCCAACGTGAGGTTGTAGAGAAAACAAGCGGACAATAATTTGGTCACAGACTCAATGAAAGGGCAATAACTCCATGAAAAATCATCGAACCGAAACACAGACAATATGCACATCTGCACTTGGTAATGATGCATCCAAGCAAGTTTCATAAAATTCCAACATGGGGTTGTAGAGAAATAGCGCAGACACTTTTTTGGTCACAGACTCAATCAAAGGGCCATAACTCCGTGAAAAACACTATACAGAAAACATAGACAATATGCGCATCTGCACTTGGTAATGATGCATCCTAGCATTTGCTGAATATATAAGAAATTAGACTTTAACTAAGGTTGATGTGATTAAAAATTGCAAAAGGTGTCTTTTTTCAACACAATACCTATAAAACATACCTCGGATACAAAGTTGTGTGATAGAGACTGTGCTAATAATAAACTTTAACTAATGTTGTTGTTTTATCATGCATGTGTATCAACTGTAAATTATAAATTGTGGTGGTTATGAACACTGTCAAGGCCCTGCATATCAAAAACAAAATAAAAAGTAAAAATATCAGCAAAAATTGATTACTGTCATAACAATGTAATACACAGTGGGAGATAAAACACTTCAACTTCATTAAAACAGCAATCATGATGAATAAATCTGTTGTAATTGAGAATACACGGATAATTGATTAATAAAATGACCAGAGGGAGACTGAGTCAGATTGAGTAGAACCACCGTCCTTCCGCAAGTAACTGGAAACTTCCTCAGGTTTTTGGAGCGAGTGGGTCTCGAACCTAGGACCTTAGCCATGAGAGGTAAATGATCTTGAATATCAAGCATACACCTGTGATTTGTTTTTTTATGCTAGGAAGCAGCTGCCATTGCAAGACAGTGCGAACATGCAAAAATGGCTGAACTGTTAACAAATTATATCACAAGCTCGTGAAAAATGATGGAACGTCATGTCCACTTCATGTCTACATTCACATCGGAATCATTCAAAGAATGTAAGTAGAGTATACAGAAATTAGGTGTTCTAATCTACCGGCAAACATTATACAACTGGTCACCCATTTTTGCTTGATTTTAACTTACTACTGGGTAGTATTTATTTAACTGATTATGAAAGTTCTTACAACGTAGACAAATCACGCTTGATGTTTTACTGAGTAGAACCAGTACAAAGCATATGCATACTAAGTGTCTTACTCAAGGACACCTGGGACACAAAGCCGTAGCCGAGGATCAAACCCACAACCCTCAGATTCTGGATCAGATGCTCTACTGCTGGACCATACATCTTGTATTAACAGTAATTTGAAATTAAAAAATGATCCATAGGGAAGACTGGGAGGTAATCACATATCAAGGAAAGAGAACGTCTAACACCAGGCATTGAACACAATATATGAAATATCTAATACTAGTATTCCAGCATGTACAAGTACATTCTCCTACAATATCTGAAAACACAATAAATACTCATGTAATGTAATGGTTTAAATGCAAATTATGCTCAAATTTGTAAATACTTCAGCGTTGCACACATTCATTTGAAAACAACCTTATAGGTAGCACGTTCCAATCTAAACAATACATAACTCCAAATAGTGCAGAATGTAAATGATCATACCATCACTGTAACTGTTCGTCTCTCCAGTATACCAAACTTCAAACACTTCAACTATTACACTTTATAGCCACAATCCCCCTCTATACTTTATATATCAATACTAGCTGCTAAGTCAACAATGCACCAATCGATTAGAAAACCACAAGTGCTAAGATATCCAAAGGGTAATCTCTTTAATTTTATGTAAATTCAAATGGTGCACTGTACATTAAAACTGGTACAACACTTTTAATTGGTAGATAAACCCAGTTTGTGCGACAACTTTAACATTAAAATGTAAATCCAATGGCAAACAACTAAAACTGTGGATAAACCATTATAACTGGTATGTTGATCCAAATGGTACATCGCTGCCCTGGTTAGTTGATACACACAACTCATGGTATGGAAAATCAAAGTACCCCATTCAAATGGCAGGTCATTTCCAATTACGGTGGGGTGGATTCTGAAGCAGTTTTAGAACTACTCGCCTGCAGACACGCCAGCAGGAATTCATCTACCTGTTCTCCGTCACACTCAGGATCAATATTGAACTCCTGCAAATATAAAATAGAACAGTTAATACTTAATGTCCATACTGAAAATGGTTCACACAAGGGGTCAATATTGAACACCTGTAAATATAAAATAGAACAGTTAATACAGAATGTCCATATTGAAAATGGTTCACATGAGAGATCAATATTGAACTCCTGCAAATATAAAACAGAACAATTCACACATGGGGTCAATAGTAAACTCTCACATAATATAAAACAGAATAGTTCACATATGGGATCAATAGTAATCTCCCACATAATATAAAACAGAACAGTACACACATGGGGTCAATACTGAACTCCTGTAAATATAAAACAGAACAGTTCATGCATAGGGTCAATATTAAACTCCCACATGATATAAAACAGAACAGTACACACATGGGGTCAAAAGTAAACTCTAACATAATGTAAAACAGAACAGTACATACATGGGGTCAATACTGAACTCCTGTAAATATAAAACAGAACAGTTCACGCATATGGTCAATAGTAAACTCCCACATAATATAAAACAGAACAGTACACACATGGGGTCAATATTGAACTCCTGTAAATATAAAACAGAACAGTTCACACATGGGGTCAATAGTAAACTCTCACATAATATAAAACAGAACAGTACACACATGGGGTCAATATTGAACTCTCACATAATATAAAACAGAACAATACACAGACGGGGTCAATAGTAAACTCCCACATAATATAAAACAGAACAGTACACACATGGGGTCAATACTGAACTTCTGAAATATAAAACAGAACAGTTCACACATAGGGTCAATAGTAAACTCCCACATAATATAAAACAGAACAATTCACACAAGGGGTCAATAGTAAACTCTCACATAATATAAAACAGAATAGTTCACATATGGGGTCAAAAGTAATCTCCCACATAATTTAAAACAGAACAGTACACACATGGGGTCAATAGTAAATTCTCACATAATATAAAACAGAACAGTACACACATGGGGTCAATACTGAACTCCTGTAAATATAAAACAGAACAGTTCATGCATAGGGTCAATATAAAACTCCCACATAATATAAAACAGAACAGTACACACATGGGGTCACTGGTGAACTCTCACATAATATAAAACAGAACAGAACATACATGGGGTCAATACTGAACTCCTGTAAATATAAAACAGAACAGTACACACATGGGGTCAATATTGAACTCCTGTAAATATAAAATAGAACAGTACACACATAGGGTCAATAGTAAACTCCCAGAAAAATATAAACAGAACAGTACACACATGGGGTCAATACTGAACTCCTGTAAATTTTTTTTAGAACAGTTCATACTCTGGGTCAATACTTAACTCCCATATACTGTGATATCACCAATTTTTATTGATTTTGTTTGGAGCCTTTGAATGTAAAACATGGACCTACTTTACTTAGCTATATGTTATCAAATAGCTTTTATACTGGTCTGGTTAGTTTGTAAAAAATAAAAATTAGAATTTAGATTTTTTCATTTAGTGCATTGATTAAGATAAAATTTGGTTAACTGTATTAATATTCCATCACAAATTTTCATCACTGTGGAAAGTGCTAAAAATTGATTCATTGATTGAATATTTAGAATAATTTTTATGCCATCGAGGGCTAACAGATGATTAGTTAACCTAACCACTGTTTCCTGGGATCCTGAACTAGTACTTGAGCACAGCCCATCTCCGCAAGTAACTTATAACTTTCCAAATTGAATTGGCGGTGATAGACGAATGATAATGAGATACAATGTGGTATATCAATCATCACTGAGACAATTGCCAGGGATTCAAACTCATGACCCCTGGATTAACAGTCAGACGAGTAACAGACTGAGCTAATGGGGCCCGGCATGTAAAAATAAACCTAGAAGAGTATGTTCATTACAATAGTATACAACATATTTTACACCGTAGTGCAAATTATTTTTCCAGTATTTGTTCGAGTAGGTAATTTGTAAAAGAAAAAAGTATGCATGAATAGCCTAATTATTTTTCTTTCTATCTACAAGGAATAAATATTTGTAACGAGTGTATCTGCATTAATCTCAACCTATTTACAGTACACATTTTACATCTCAACATCTCAAATGTTGTTGTCAAAACAGTTTAATTAACTTGTAAAACCTAAGTGCCAACTAACTGACATCTCCCCAGGATAACCCCAGGTTGCCAAGCGCATTTATGATCGCGTCTGAAGGTGTACTGTCAGTGGACTTAATAGTATTACAAATCAGTAATTCAAACACATTAAGTAATAGGGATTTAAAGAGCCAAAAGTTCACACTATAACAATTTTTTTATGGACCCCAGCTTTACCCTTGTGATAACTGCTATATTTTCCAACATTCTATTTTTAAAGAGAATATTAATGACAGTTAAGATAGATACTAACATTTCCTTTCCAAGTGCTTAAAAAAATTGTAAATGAAGGCAGCAGAAATAAAATAATAATCACATCAAAGTTGATACATATTCAACTTAACCTTGGTTCTCCCCCAAATTATCATCAATCGGGAATCAAAAACTGTCACATAAGTCGTGGCAAACAGACCCAGAGTCTACAGCTTCATCAACATTAGCGGAGTTGCGAGCCACCTTCACATATAAAACTTTTCAAATTCATATATCCTATATTAATTGCCGCCATTTCAACGACAAAATGAGGCAGAATGGAGCAAAATGAAGCTGTAACTAAGTGGAAGCTAACTACCGATTTATCTTATATCTCCCTCGGCGCAGATTTACGAAGCTCCGTAATACGGAGAACATTAGCACTGCATTTAGACGTGTGAAAGTGTTTCCCAAACCCAGCCTGCCATATGTCAATTAATTTTACACGTACTTTCTCTGCAACCTTGTGGCTTTTAGATGGTGTCTCCAGGGAATTGGTGATTTTCATAGATAGCTTTCGACTAATGTACGCAGCCCCTTATGATGGTAATAATGAAAAATATGATAGGGCTTCTTGTAACGTACATGGAATTGTTTTTACTGCCAGTAGCCAGATTAAAATCTCTGGCTGGACCGAAATCAAACAGTAGCATGCATGATCAAAGGAAGATAGTTTAGGACATGTTCTAAGTTTTATATTTTGTTTATCTCTTTCTGACACTTGTGCGAGATAAAATTAGGGATTGGAGGAGACATTAAAATCTATCTGAAGCCATGGCAACAAAGTCTGGAACTATGACAAGTAAAATATAACTTGTATTTACTCATAATACATTCTGAAACCGTGGCTACAATATCAGAAACCATCGTGCTATATACTACAGTCTGAAACCGTGGCTGCAAAATCAGAAATCATCATGCTACATACTACAGTCTGAAACCTCAGCTGCAAAATTTGAAATCATCATGCTACATACTACAGTCTGAAACCGTGGCTGCAAAATCAGAAATCATCATGCTACATACTACAGTCTGAAACCGTGGCTGCAAAATCGGAAATCATCATGCTACATACTAGTCTGAAACCTCGGCTGCAAAATCAGAAATCATCATGCTACATACTACAGTCTGAAACCGTGGCTGCAAAATCGGAAATCATCATGCTACATACTACAGTCTGAAACCTCGGCTGCAAAATCGGAAATCATCATGCTACATACTACAGTCTGAAACCTCGGCTGCAAAACCAGAAATCATCATGCTACATACTACAGTCTGAAACCTCGGCTGCAAAACCAGAAATCATCATGCTACATACTACAGTCTGAAACCGTGGCTGCAAAACCAGAAATCATCATGCTACATACTACAGTCTGAAACCTCGGCTGCAAAATCGGGAATCATCATGCTACATACTACAGTCTGAAACCGTGGCTGCAAAACCAGAAATCATCATGCTACATACTACAGTCTGAAACCGTGGCTGCAAAACCAGAAATCATCATGCTACATACTAGTCTGAAACCGTGGCTGCAAAACCAGAAATCATCATGCTACATACTACAGTATGAAACCGTGGCTGCAAAACCAGAAATCATCATGCTACATACTACAGTCTGAAACCCTGGCTGCAAAATCGGAAATCATCATGCTACATACTATAGTCTGAAACCGTGGCTGCAAAATCAGAAATCATCATGCTACATACACAGTCTGAAACCGTGGCTGCAAAATCAGAAATCATCATGCTACATACTACAGTCTGAAACCTCGGCTGCAAAACCAGAAATCATCATGCTACATACTACAGTCTGAAACCTCAGCTGCAAAACCAGAAATCTTCGTGCTACATACTACAGTCTGAAACCTCGGCTGCAAAACCAGAAATCATCATGCTACATACTACAGTCTGAAACTGTGGCTGCAAAACCAGAAATCATCATGCTACATACACAGTCTGAAACTGTGGCTGCAAAATCAGAAATCATCATGCTACATACTACAGTCTGAAACTGTGGCTGCAAAACCAGAAATCATCATGCTACATACACAGTCTGAAACCGTGGCTGCAAAACCAGAAATCATCATGCTACATACTACAGTCTGAAACCGTGGCTGCAAAATCAGAAATCATCATGCTACATACTACAGTCTGAAACCGTGGCTGCAAAACCAGAAATCTTCGTGCTACATACTACAGTCTGAAACCTCGGCTGCAAAACCAGAAATCATCATGCTACATACTACAGTCTGAAACTGTGGCTGCAAAACCAGAAATCATCATGCTTTATACACAGTCTGAAACTGTGGCTGCAAAACCAGAAATCATCATGCTACATACACAGTCTGAAACCGTGGCTGCAAAATCGGAAATCATCATGCTACATACTATAGTCTGAAACCATGGCTGCAAAATCGGAAATCATCATGCTACATTACTACAGTCTGAAAACTTGGCTGCAAAATCGGAAATCATCATGCTACATACTACAGTCTGAAACCGTGGCTGCAAAATCGGAAATCATCATGCTACATACTACAGTCTGAAACCGTGGCTGCAAAATCGGTAATCATCATGCTACATACTACAGTCTGAAACCGTGGCTGCCGAATCGGAAATCATCATGCTACATACTACAGTCTGAAACCGTGGCTGCAAAATCGGAAATCATCATGCTACATACTACAGTCTGAAACTAACAAATAAAGAAGTGAAACCACAAAAATAGAATGATTATTACTGATTTAAAGTCAAAATCTGACAATTACCGGAATAAAGTCTAACATTGGCAATTACCCAAGTAAAGTCTGAAACTGGCAATTAGAGGAGTGAAGTCTTAAACTGGCAATTACCAGAGTAAAGTCTTAAACTAGCAATTACTGCAGTAAAGTCGGAAACTGGCAATTACCCCAGTAAAGTCGGAAACTGACAATTACCAGAGTCAAGTCTGAAACTGGCAATTACCGGAGTCAAGTCAGAAACCGACAATTACCGGAGTCAAATCTGAAACTGACAATTACCAGAGTCAAGTCTGAAACTGGCAATTACCGGAGTCAAGTCTGAAACTGACAATTACCAGAGTAAAGTCTTAAACTGAAAATAAGAAAAGACTGAAACTGGCAATTATCAAAGTAAAGTCTGAAACTGGCAATTACGGGAGTAAAGTCTGAAACTGAATATTACTAATGTAAAGTCTAAAACTGGCAATTTCCGGGCTAAAGTCTTATACTGGCAATTATCTGAGTAAAATCCGAAGCTGGCAATTTCCAGTAAGAAAATGACAATTATCAGTGCATTCTGAAACTGGCATTATACAGGCTTTATATTAAAAGAAAATAGCTAAGGCCATAACAAATTAATTGCTAGATTATCATCCCCACCAGCCTCCTAATTTTCATGTGCCCTGATCCTTTTTATTTTCATAATCAAATTTTTTTTTTTTTATATATGAAAATAAAAAATAAAATCTTCCTTCCCTACCTCCCTCCCAGTTTTTAAGAAAAAATTGGATGAAAATCTAGTAATTAATTTATAATGGCCTAATAAAGCGTGAAACCAGAAAAATAATAACTCAAACCAGCACAGTTGGAAACAGACAGTTATAGAAATATATAATTAATTTAAACTCTTTTCTAGAAATGACCACAACTGCATGAAAAAGGAACCATTTACCAGTGTTACAGATATGCTCCTTTCCAAATGAAATAACAGGCATGCATATCATAATGTTTTTTTTATTCCAAAAGAGTTTAATGTATTAATTATTACAACTGCTTTGACCCTTAAAGGAACAAATCAGGATTTTTCTAAATTTTAAAATTGGCTAAAAACATTCACTGACCCCACAAACATATCTATTTAAACATGCTATAAATAATATATTGAAAAGGGCTTTCCTAACTTGGGCTACATGCTCAGGTTAGACTAAAATAGATTTCTTGCTTGATTTTAATTTGATTTGTTATACAGATTTACACGCAGTGAAAATTGCTTTACCTTAGAAAGAGTCAGAATGACAATATGAAAGTCATCAAACAATATTTAAGTGCTGTCTATTTTAACAGTGGAGATTTGGTTTCAAGTTTACCACTCCAATTTACATATATCAATTTTGTCACGTTTTGGTGGATTTAACATTCTGAACTATTTGTCCAATTTATGAATGATAATGAGATGTTTTTTTATCCATTTTGATAATTATTTCATTTTTAAAGACAGTCATAACATTTTATACTGATACACTGCCTTTAACATGGACAGAAAGTACTCTGCAGACTAATAAAAATTGTATGATCATTTAAATATTGTTCAAGTTTGATTACTTTTTTTCCAATTAATTTTAGCATGATTGTAAAGTAAGCTCAGAACATATCATATATGAATCGCTCTCGTGTCTATTTCCCGGGTAGAGCCAGGACCTGAGAGTTGTTTTGGAGAAGTCATAAAACTGAATCTGGGACTGAACCGGCAACCTTTGGGATTAACAACCATCTCTCTCTGCTCTGCACTGCACTACCACCATGCAGTGCTCCAGATAAGCTGCATATTTCACTCAAATAAATTTGTGGAAAATGCAAACAATTTTGTTTTTAAGCTTACCCGTTATGCAAATAAAAAGAGGGCCAATATGGCCCTTTATCACTCACCTGACTGACCTCGAGTCACCCAACATAAGTAGATTTTATAATACATGTATGCTCTAAATACCAGAAAGACGAGATGGGCAAGTAGTTTGTTTTGAAGATGTAACAGATGCCTAGAAGAGTTCAAACTTGGTAGAGGTTCAACCGTGGTAAATGTCAGTGAAATTACATCAAAATCAGGTCAGTAGATTCTGACAAGGCTTTTGAAGTTTTTACTAAAGATGCTAAGTCTTCGAACTAAGATAAAAATCCAATTCCAGCACAAAACTAACCTGTTATGTTTGAGAATGGTTTCAAACTAAAGCATTAGACTAAACTATTGTGCATGAAACAATCCGCAGTTCCAGCACAATAAATATTCCTATGAGTTTCAAACACAAGCCTTCCCAAAGTATATCACTTGAAAGAATCTTTGTCGCAGTGCACTCTCCCACAAAAACAATTAAGCTCCTCCTCCAAGATTTCAAGTACACGTTGACACTGAAAATCTCAAGCAGACTTCTTGCTGTTATGAAACTAGCTAAAAATATGGTATTGCTTTATTATGAAGCAGTAAACCATCCCTGTCTGAACCACAAAAACTCTGATTTTATATTCAGAAAAACACCTATTATAAAAATGGTTCATGATATTTGAATAATATGAATAATATTTCAATCATTGATTATAATTGTATCATTCATCTTTTTATGATGAATTATCTTTTAAAACTTATATCTGATATGATATTGTATAATAAGAGAAAAAGAAAAGATAATTTAAAGAGTTTATTACCTCTTTTAATAATAATTGCTATATACAGACATTTATGTTATAAAACAGGGGGAGTAATTTGACATAAAACTAACCCAATCCCATGGCTGTCATGTTTTTTGACGAATCAAGATGGCTTGAACAAACTTGGTAGAGAGTCATTTTAGGAACATTTCTGAGAAATTATTTTAAAATCGAGCCTGTAGCTTCTGACAAGAAGATTTTTTAAGTTTTTACTATAGCTTATAAAGTAAACTAACCCCAGCCCCTGGCGGCCATTTTTTTTTTGACGAATCAAGATGACTTGAACAAACTTGGTAGATGGTCACCCAAGGAACATTTCTGTGAAATTATATCAAAATTGGCCTTGTGGTTTCAGAGGAGAAATTGTTAAAAGCTAAAAGTAAAAGACGGACTACGGATGACAGACGAAGGACACCAGGCGATCACAAAAGCTCACCTGTGAGCCTTTGGCTCAGGTGAGCTAAAAATCTCCCTCACTCAAAACATAGCTTATACAAGCATATCAAACCAGCTTTTTCATAATCCCTGTATTTCGGTCAACATGAAACTGGCAAATAAACCAGTACCTGGTTAATGCGGTTCGTGTCTCACAAGCTATTGCCAGAGTGAAAGTAGAGACTGGTACCAGTTTATTAAGCTTTCTCATACTGGAGTTTGCATACTATTTGTAGGTAGTAAGAAAAGCGTCTAGATGATCAAGATCATGCACTTTGACAAAAGTGAGAACGAAAATCAGCTTGCAAAGGAAAAAAACATTTTCTAACCAAAATCATAGTACAATTTTTTGTTGCTCTACCAACATTTCTTCAATAAGTATTTTTAAACCAATATTATTAAATTTTGACATTGTCAAATAACGAATTAAACAAGAAATTGTGAGTTGCAGGCAGCGGCATTTGTGCAAGAAGCAACGAGTTTGCTTTAGAGTTGCAGGTAGCAACATTTGATACAATACTGACAATGCAAATCAAGAGTTGCAGGCAGCAACAGTTTTACAATACTTTGCATTTATATAGACTAGTTTAATCAAAGTAAGGCATTTGAATTACATTCATTTAGACAATACCCATGTTCCACTCTATTGTTGTAAACATACTGAGTGAAAATCACCCAATTAAATCTTTGCTAAAAGGTTTCACTCAATCATTTTGATTCTGAAGAGTTTTAACCATACTCAGTCAATTCTTATCTTGGGCACTGACCATGTTTATAGTTTGATTAAGATCCATGAAAAAATGTAGATGCAAGAATATTCACAACTTAAAATTAAATAAAAACATTTTTTTTTGCAAAATATTGGCAGATAAATAGCTAAATAACTAAAAAATAACTAATGCAAGTTTCTTACATACATATTTCTGACTTTGGCTGTGATATTGAGACGGTGCCTCGGATCGCTAGGCCATGGAGGTTCTTAGCCAAACATTAGCCAAAAGTTTACAATGGATGAGAAGAGAGGCGATGGACGAAAGGTGACTAGAAAAGCACATCTTGATTCAAGACTTTGTGATTTTGCTGCAACTTTTGACATCAAATTCACTACTACGCTGTTCACTATCAAGCCACAATGGCTAAATTTGCTGCCCACAAAGACGGCAACTTTTATAGACCTACATTTTTATTGGCTAAAACACATATTCCGTCTGGTATAAAGTGAGTCATAAAACAAAAGCCTTTTCTAGCAAGATCGACAGCAGATCAGTTCTGCCCAGCACACAAATCAGTCAAAAAGGGAAATTTTAAAAGGCACATTAGTGGAGACAGAGTTCTATGGGACAGATTGAGAGGCAGCACTGACATTGCCGAGTGACAGCTTTATGTACAAACACAGCTACAACGGGCAATGAAACTGCAACATGCACAGCTGATAGCAGAAACGAGAACTACCTAGAAAATAATTCAATTGAAGAGCATTTTACCACCTTTTGTAACTCAATTTAAAGGGACACTCAGCAATCTGGATGAATATTCGCTGAACTCCTCTTCTGAAGTTTATTATTATATCCTACTGGTGTTTTGTTGTTGTTTCGGGAGAGGGGGTTAGGGAAATAGGGGCGGATCCCTTCATTAGGGAGAATATAGCGTTGTGACGAATAAAATGGACGGGGAAAAACTCAAAACAATGCATATCATAGGTATATATGTTTAAAATAGGGCCACCCTTACAAAATTGCTTGTTTGCCACTTTGCATTTAGTGGTAGGTAGGTAAATTCTTTTTTTTTTTTATTCTTGTTATCAATCAGAGAATCTTTTTAAGGACATGTAACAACCGAGAATATTTAAAATGAACACCAAAAAAACCTAAAGGAATTTCCTGACCAGCGGGATTGTCTTGGGTTGGCCGGAAGCGTCAAACAAACAATATTTTAATTTAGGTCTAGTTTATTGATAAACATCCAAGTTTTTCATTGTTTTAATCTGTTATAAAATCTTAATCGGATATTTTCATCAACTGTTAAACAGGAGGAATTTTTTGTTATATTACGAAAAAAACATATTTTCAGGTGGGGAATGGGGGATCCAAAAACAGTAAAAAAAAACAACAAATGCCTACATGAGTCAAATATGATATATACAGTACCCCAGCATGTATGCAGACACTTAAACTTTAAAGTTTGTATATCAGGATTATTCAAAATTTTAAAATTGGCAAAAACATTTTTACCAATATATCATGCCTATGCAGTGTTCTTTCGAGGCGACGATTCCGCAATATTGTCGTGCAAAAATTGAATATGTCTTGTAAAAATATTCCGGTAGATATATCCAATAAGTCGGATCAATCTATGACACAAAGAGAGAGCACATTCTCTGATCCAACATGCCCCACCACCTCAAATGCGAGAAAACTGTTTGAAAATTTCAAAGTAGCTGGTTGCATGAGTAATTTAAGATTCATTTTAACTTTATACAGTGAAGTAACATTGATGTGTGAGATTTGTATGGCATTGGACACAGTATTTAGCAGCTCAGCCACAGGTACCATTGGACACAGTATGTGAAGCAGCTCAGCCACAGGTACCATTGGACACAGTATGTGAAGCAGCTCAGCCACAGGTAACATTGGACACAGTATGTGTAGCAGCTCAGCCACAGGTACCATTGGACACAGTATGTGAAGCAGCTCAGCCACAGGTACCATTGGACACAGTATGTGAAGCAGCTCAGCCACAGGTACCATTGGACACAGTATGTGAAGCAGCTCAGCCACAGGAACCATTGGACACAGTATGTGAAGCAGCTCAGCCACAGGTACCACTGGACACAGTATGTGTAGCAGCTCAGCCACAGGTACCATTGGACACAGTATGTGAAGCAGCTCAGCCACAGGAACCATTGGACACAGTATGTGAAGCAGCTCAGCCACAGGTACCACTGGACACAGTATGTGTAGCAGCTCAGTCACAGGTACCACTGGACACAGTATGTGAAGCAGCTCAGCCACAGGTACCATTGGACACAGTATGTGTAGCAGCTCAGCCACAGGTACCATTGGACACAGTATGTGAAGCAGCTCAGCCACAGGTACCACTGGACACAGTATGTGAAGTAGCTCAGCCAAAGGTACCATTGGACACAGTATGTGAAGCAGTTCAGGCACAGGTACCATTGGACACAGTATGTGAAGCAGCTCAGCCACAGGTACCAGTTTTTATAGTTTTAACATTGATTATTTGAGATAAAAAATATAATTAAAATCATGTTGTCCCGCTGATTTTGAAAATGTCCCCTATTTTTGAGGACTGATGAGACAATTGTCCCCACTGTTTATTATCCTTGGCAGAGCACTGCCTATGTATGCTCCTTGATCTCATATTGCCGTAAGGATAGGCCATCCTTAAAAAAATGTTTGTTTGCTGTGCTCCAACCAAGTATTTTTCATGTGGGTAGGTATGCAGCTAATTTTTTTTAAAGCAATAAAAAGTTTAGGTAGCTGCAATTTTGAGAGAGTAGGTAGGAGCATGGCAAACAAGTTTGTTTTTAAAGGATGGTCATATCTATTGAAACATGTCAAATTAATAGTTTCAAAACTTGGTATAGGCGCCGCCCATGTTTGACTAAATAGACTTTCTGTTAAAAACTTATTTTGTGATGTATTAAAATTTTATGAGTCACGTGATTTCATTTTGATTTCAATTTGATCTGTCATATTGTAGAAAATGTTTCTTCTTAGAAAGATTCTGAATGATGATGTGAAAGTAGCTTTGTATGAAGTATAAAATACAGCGAAACTTTATTGGCTCAAACCCGATGAGACTGGACAAAATATTACAAGTTAAGGGTTGTTCGAGCCTAGTATTGTTCAGCATCATCCCATACATATATATGTACATGTATATACATTGAAATAAGAAGGTCATTACCAGATTAGTGGTTCTAGCTATATGTGGTGTTCCAGCCATCTGTGTTAAAGCCAACAAAGTTCTACTGTAATTATTTTTCTTTTAATATAGAAAGGAAGAGAGATGAGGGAGAGTGGGAGAGATTGGGGATTGAGTTAAACATGAACTCAAGTTTACAAAAATATCATTTTTCATAAAATACAATGTTATTCATAATGAACTGATTGTGAATGCATACAGATTGGTTTTTCGTTTTAACTATTACATTAAGTACTAGGCTATTTTTTAAATCTTTATTTTAATAAAGTTCATGCACCTTACAACAAAATCTAATTGTCACGCGGAGAAAGTGTGCTTGTGAACCTTCTCACCTGACAATGAGAGTAAATCTTCAACCAATGAACTTTTACAGTTTTAGTCTCATTTGTACTGTTATGTTGTTGTACTGTTATGTTGTTGTACTGTTATTGACGCTCTACCACTAGACCAGGCCGCCGTTTGTACTGTTATCAAACTCATTTGTAAGATTATATCCAAATTGTAATTCTGCAATACTTAAGAGATTAATATTCCAACATCATTATTTTTTGTAGGTTGAAAGATTTCCATATGCGTAATGAGTAGTAAAATCAACTTCACATTGCTGAGTGTCCCTTTATATAAGAAAGATATATAAAAGTGAATTGTTTTTTGAGGACCATTATCCAATTCAATTCTTTATTACTGACTCAGGCCTCCAGCCCACACACATTACATATACAATATAATCAAATCATTTACATATGATTTGGAATTTTAGTAACTATACATTACATTTAAATACATTCAAATACAAATCAAAGTATTCCTTTAAAAATAAAGAACATTGTATAGAATTTATACAGAAAATTTGATGCTAGAATGTTTAATTGTTCTGTAAATGCTGTTACACGAAATAAGCATTCAAAAACATTCAATTGCTTGGTGAATTAATTAAATACAGATAAATGTGTGTATTGGTAATTTTGGGGGTAGGATGATTTTATTTTTTTTTATTTTTTATTTATGAAAATAAAAAGGCTTGGGGGGTGGGGATGATAATCTAGCAATTAATTTATTATGGCCTACGGTTGGGAAAGGTGACTCACCTCATTACTGGATGTGAGGAGCTTTGCTATCATTTTACGAACAGAAGCCAGCTTGGTAGTGGCTGCCTCCGCCTCTTGCTTCCTGAGAGATGCCTCGGTTTGGAAATTGTTCACAAGCTGAAGCAGAAAGTCCATAAAGCATTAGGAAATAATGTAAAGTCCGTAAAGCATTATGTAATAACATAAAGTCCATAAAGCATTAGGTTATAACATAAAGTCCATAAAGCATTAGGTAATAACATAAAGTCTATAAAGCATTAGGTAATAACATAAAGTCCATAAAGCATTTGGTAATAATGTAAAGTCCAGAAAGCATAAGGTTATAACGTTAGGTATATAAAGCATTAGGAAATAATGTTGAGTCCATAAAGCATTAGGTAATCATGTAAAGTCCATAAAACATTAGCAAATAATGTAAAGTCCACAAAGCATAAGGTAATAACATAAAGTCAATAAAACATTACGTAAAATCCATAAGGCATTAGGTAATAACGTAAAGTCCAGAAAGCATAAGGTAATAACATAAAGTCCATAAAGCATTAGGTAATAACATAAAGTCCATAAAGCATTAGATTATAACTTAAAGTCCAAAAAGCATTAGGTAATAACGTTAAGTCCATAAAGCATTAGTCCAGAAAGCATTAGTTAATAACGTAAAGTCCATAAAGCATTAGGTTATAACGTAAAGTCCAAAAAGCATTAGGTAATAACATTTAGTCCATAAAGCATTAAGTAATAACGTAAAGTCCATAAAGCATTAGATTATAACTTAAAGTCCAAAAAGCATTAGGTAATAACGTTAAGTCCATAAAGCATTAGTCCAGAAAGCATAAGGTAATAACGTAAAGTCCATAAAGCATTAGGTTATAACGTAAAGTCCAAAAAGCATTAGGTAATAACATTTAGTCCATAAAGCATTAAGTAATAACGTAAAGTCCACAAAGCATTAGGTAATTACATAAAGTCCATAAAACATTTTGTAAAGTCCATAAGATATTAGGTAATAACGTAAAGTCCATAAAGCATTAAGTTATAACATAAAGTCTAGAAAGCATTGGGTTATAACATTAAGTCTAGAAAGCATTGGGTAATAACGTAAAGTCCATAAAGCATTAGGTTATAACATAAAGTCTAGAAAGCATTGGGTAATAACCTTAAGTCCATAAAGCATTAGGTTATAACGTAAAGTCCAAAAAGCATTAGGTAATAATGTTAAGTCAATAAAGCATTAGGTAATAACGTAAAGTCCAGAAAGCATTAGGTAATAATGTAAAGTCCATAAAGCATTAGGTAATAACATAAAGTCCATAAAGCATTAGGTAATAACATGAAGTCCAGAAAGCATTAGGTGATAACGTTAAGACCATAAAGCATTAGGTAATAACGTAAAGTCCATAAAGCATTAGGTAATAACATGAAGTCCAGAAAGCATTAGGTTATAACTGAGTCCATAAAGCATTAGGTAATAACGTAGAGTCCATAAAGCATTAGGTAATAACGTGAAGTCCATAAAGCATTAGGTAATAACGTTAAGTCCATAAAGCATTAGGTAATAACATGAAGTCCATAAAGCATAAGGTAATAACATGAAGTCCATAAAGCATTAGGTAATAACGTTAAGTCCATAAAGCATTAGGTAATAACATGAAGTCCATAAAGCATCAGGTAATAACGTGAAGTCCAGAAAGCATTAGGTAATAACGTGAAGTCCATAAAGCATTAGGTAATAACGTTAAGTCCATAAAGCATTAGTCCAGAAAGCATTAGGTAATAACGTAAAGTCCATAAAGCATTAGGTTATAACGTAAAGTCCACAAAGCATTAGGTAATAACGTAGAGTCCATAAAGCATTAGAAAATAATGTAAAAACCACAAAGCATTACGTAATAACGTAAAGCATGTGCTGGCATTTGTAATAAGTTGCTTACAAACGAAACACCAGTTATATCAACCTATGTGATATAAGAATTTCAAATTTTGCAAATTTTTTTTATACTTTATCCACTGTAATCAGGTACACCAAAGCATCTTGGTTGCAATAGGCTCTACATATATTTGAAATGTAAATTCTAAAAAACACTGGAGTATTGCAAACATAACACAAGTCACCTTCTGGTTTGCAACCACAATTTTTATTAGAATGAAATTGTAATAAAATGACCTGCATTATCTCATCATTGCCCTTTATTCACAAATGCAGCTTGGATACTTTTTTACGTTACAAAAATAAAGAAAAAAAAGGGTCCAGGTTGTATCTGTAATTATCTTGTCATAGCAACCACAATTTTTGTTTGACTGAACATACAAAATGACCTGCATCACATCTTTATTGCCCTTAAACAACATGCAATGTTTCACAAACCCAGCTTTAATATTTTTTTAGTAAGGCCATAATGAATTAATTGCTAGATTATCACCGCTGCTCCCTAAATTTCATGCTGTGACCCTTTGTATAAAAAAAAAATAAATAAATAAAAAAAAAAATAAAATAAAATTCCATCCCACTTCCACCTTTTTAAAAAAAAATTGGATGATAATCTAGCAATTAATTTATTAAGGCCTAATCTTTCTGGACTGACGGACGCCAAACAGATGGAGGGTAAACCTATAGTCCCCATAGGTGACACTGGTAGGGGACTATCAAAAGACATCTTGCTTAACTGATTCTCAACTATCAGTTCTTTCCAAAAGGTTTTGCAATTTAAGCTTATGTGACAGTTTGAATCCCTGGGTGGGGCCAAATAACTGAGCAAACTAGATAGGGAGGGGACTGATGGAAACTTTAATGTTATACATGAACTGTTTTGTGAAATATAAAAGTTAAAACACCTGCAGTTTCAAGAAAATATTTTTAATTCTTATTATTAATAAGTTTAATGCCCATGGGTCAGACCAAACATGATCCTAGAGTCATGATTTCAGCAAACTTGTCTACCTGTATACAAAATATGAGATACCGGTAGCTAAATAATAGTATTTGTAGTTTCAAACTTATTTTTTTATAGTTTTCAAAACAAATGACCGTCGCTAAATATTCAATCAATCAAAACAAGAGCTTATATAGAAGTTTGAATCTCCAAGTTTGGGGCCCAACATGACACAAGGATCATGGGTTGAGCAAACTTGGTAGGGAGGACACAACGATTATTTAACAATCAGAAAGCTTAAAACATTTCATCGCATGTAAACTTATAAATTACCTAAACAGTTTTAATACATTACTGCAGAACAAAATCAATTGCAACCATAGAAAATAGAACACACCTTTCTTAGACCCTTCTCATAATGGTCAAAGAAATCGTCCAATGGGAAACTGGAGAGTTCTTGTGTGGTCATGCCTGAGATCGAATCTTTGTCCATAACCCACTGGGGTGGCAGAAAATAACGTAAACATGTCCTGCAATACAACATCAAGATTAGTAAAAATGTCCCATTATTTATAAAAGTAAACACTTGTTACAATACAATATCTCTTAAAGTGAGCACTTGTTACGATACAATACCTATAAAAGTGAGCATTTCTTACGATACAATATCTATAAAAGTGAGCACTTGTTATGATACAATATCTATAAAAGTGAGCACTTGTTATGATACAATATCTATAAAAGACAGCACTTGTTACGATACAATAGCCATAAAAAAGAGCACTTAAGATACAATATCCATAAAAGTGAGCACTTCTTACTCTACAATATCCATAAAAGTGAGCACTTCTTATGCTACAATATCCATAGAAGTGAGCACTTCTTACGCTACAATATCCATAAAAGTGAGCACTTCTTACAATACAATATATATAAAAGTAAGCACTTCTTACAATACAATATCTATAAAAGTAAGCACTTCTTATAATACAATATCTATAAAAGTAAGCACTTCTTACATTGCAATATATATATAAAAGAAAGAACTTCTTACGATACAATATCTATAAAAGTGATCACCTCTTATGATACAATATCTATAAAAGTGATCACTTCTTACAATACAATATCTATAAAAGTAAGCACTTCTTACAATACAATATCTTTAAAAATGAACACTTCTTACAATACAATATCTATAAAAGTGAACACTTTTTATGATACAGAACAAAATTTGAGGTACACAGAAAGCCCTGTTTGCACATGAACTGCAAAGGAAGTCCATATGCAAACAAGGCTTTCTGTGTACTTCAACTTATGTTCTGTTGTCAAATTTTTTAATTAAATTAATGTCCCCAAAGTTGCCCAACCTGCCTATTTCAATTTCAAGGTGTGAGGAAAAAACATTCTACAAGGAAAAATTGGAACAAACTTGAAACCATTCTATTGTCTTCTGTCCAAAATTTACTGTTTTCTAGAGAATTTGACTGGCCGGACTGATTTTAGCTGGCCTCTTGCCATTGGACCACTAAATGAGCCCAATTCCTAATACAAAATTCTATATATTTATTGAAAAGATGACTTAAAAACATTATATTTCTGTTCTTGTTATTCTAATCTGATCAGGTGTGGTTTAAAAAGTATTTCTGAAATACAGACCTCTGATACAGCATTATTTTTAACTGTGTTTTCGGAAATATAAAAACGAAAGAAATAAAATCAAATTTATTAGATTTTTCACCTGTTATAGCACCCAACAGTTTCTGTTATGTGAACACTTCTTAAACATTGGAAATAGATGGCAAAACATTGTTCGCCAGTACTTCATTGAAACCAACAGGCCTTCTGAGAAAAGAAAGTAATTCCTGGTCTCAGACTACGCACCTTAATTTTCCTGAACAACTACAATTTTCGTCACATTTGCGAAACTTGGATTCCATTATTTTGTCTATATTGTCTGCATTGCACACGTGTGGGTGAAAGATGCGAAACCTGTTACACGAGACGGAGACATCAAACCTATTTCTGTCGCATTTCAGGAAAAATTGTGTGCATTATACTGTCTATATTAGAAGAGAAAGGGTGAAAAAACACGCGAATTTGTAACAAACGACGGAGACAGGAACAACACCCAGGACTGATGCAAGTTTTATTAATTTAATAAGATGAATGTTTATGAAGTAGACTAATTGGTTTCTACTTCAAAACTTTCTGAATCGTCTACAAATTTGAAGATCACAGCTAGGGAAATGTTCTTCCTTAAAGAGCACTACCTCTTCAGAAAATAACATTTAAATTGAAACAGTAATCTTTTTTTTATAAATTTTTGCAGATAAACAAGACACTGAAATATTACATGCAATACCTAAGTCCCCTTCTAGTATAATTTTGCTGCCATAGTAATCACAATTTTAGTCTGACTGATAATACAAAATGACAAGTTTCACAAAACTAGCTTGGATACTTTTCTAGTAATCTTTCTGAACGAACGACCAAACAGTAAACCTAAAGTTCCCACCAATGTAAAGGGACTAGTAATTGTGTATGTGAGTTGTATTTTTTTGCCGCACCAGAATGTTCACTGATGAAAATACATGTATGTGTATACAAATCTAATGACCACAACTATGGAAAATTTAATGTTCTTTCTTAAGCCGTCCTTAAAAAAATATGTTGTTTGCCGTGCTCCTACTTATTCCCTCAAAATTGCAGCTTACCCAAACTTTTTTTATTGAATTTCTAAGCATTTCATTTTTCATGATTTATGTCCATTTTTCTTTAAAATGACTGCAAAGTTAAAACTTTGCAAAAAAATAAAATTAGCTACCTTCCTACCAACATGAAAAATACTAGGTTGGAGTACAGCAAACAAATATTTTTTTAAGGATGTCCTTAATAAGTCTACATCTACAGAACAAGAATATTTGTAGAAGCAATAGGTGTTCTAGGGGGTAAAACCACTGTCCTTCTGCAACTAACTGGCACACTTTCACATAAAGTTTTTAGAGCGAGCGTGACTCGAACCTACGACCTTAGTGGTGAGAGGTAAGTGATCTTGAGATGGCACCTTAGACAATTCGGCTATGGAGGAACTCTTCCAGCATTAATTATTAACAGTTTGTTATAAACAGTGATTCAATAAATGCTGCCAAATAAGGAAGACATTTGCAAACTTTGTTTTTAGCAAGTTTTAACGTAGACACCATTTTTTACATCTGCGTTACACGCCAATAGCTGTCAATTTTAGTTTTATTAAAACACTAAATATGTTTTTCTTTTCTATCAATCTATACATATCTAAGTGTATCAGATCTGTTGTTCACAAAATATGTGCTATATCACATTACAATGCAAATAATACCATTCAGTCAGAGACGGGCTGCATAATAGGTGTGAACAACCAACTTCAACTTTTTCAAGGTAAATTATCTTTCTAACACGGTTTGTGTTTATCGTGTTTTCATTTTGTGAACCCCTGCGATCCGTGTTAAAACAAGAACTGAGTGTATATCTTTTAAAGATATGCTCCAGACAAGCACAAATAACCAAAAAACAAAGTACAAAATGGATGATAATTATGTCATTTATTCAAGATACAGTTATGGTTCTTTCACTGCAAGCCAACACATTACCCACATCATTCCATCTTCCAACTATTGTTGGCCTCCTATCAGTACTTTTAGAGTAATGCTCCAGAAATAATTCTGGATGGACATACTGATGGATGAAGCAGCAACTATATGTGCTCTTTTAAAAGCCGACAAGAACAAAGGAATCTTCTTGTATTATTCTTAAAGTATGAAGTACAACACAACCAAATAACGATAAAACCTTCCGGTGGGTTAAGAACACATGTACTATGAAAACAATGAACAAGCAAATTCAGTCAGTTTATGTCTCCTGCTTATTTCAAATGTTACTGCACAGAAACCCCCAGAAAAGATTATTCACAAATTAAAGGGGCATCACTGTAGAATAACAAATGCCACAACCCCTAAAATTAAACTGAGCCTGTTTTGTCATTATAAACATTGTATTAAAATTTCAAAAGATTTGATTCAGGCATTCTTAAGATATTGCATGGAAACCCCCAAAAATGTGATTTTTCACAAATTAAAGTGGCATAACTCTAGAATGACAGATGGCACAACCCCTAAAATCAAACTAAGTCTGTGTTTTGTCAATATAAATATTGTATTAAAATTTCAATATATTTAATTCAGGCATTCTTAAGTTATTGCATGAAATCCAAAGTGTGAATGATGGACAGACAGACAAACAGACCCAAATTAATGTCTCCTGCTTTTTGCAAAGTGGGGGACAAATATTACTCACCTATATCCATTTGATATCTCCTCTATCATTTGCGCCTCCTGACCCGTACCCGTCGAAGATGACGGGGCCTCATTAGCTGGTTCTTGTGATGATGCAGATGTCGGGGATTGGGGACCAACACTGGGAGACGCCAATTTCTTGTCACCCTAAAATTTAAAGAAAATATTTCTTTAAAAAAAAATCTGGTATTTTGTTTTATCATTCATAATTTAACTTGAGTAGATGAGGAAAATTCAAAGAATGGTACCATGCGTCAATTTAACTACCATTATCGGTGAAAACAGAATAATATAGTCTGCACCATTTCTAATTTTTGGCCCCCATGTGTGTGTGTATGTGTGTGTGTGTGTGAAATTTTCAAAAGTAGTGCTACAAAAAGGCTTAGTACCACCATTGCAAACAGGAAATGCTTCCGTGGGGTAGTTGCATAATGGCAGTTATAAATACAATAAAACTTGGTTGGCTCGAACACAGATGACCACTTATCTGGTCCCAGCCAAACACAGATGGCTGGAACACCACATATAGCTCAAACCACTTATCGGGTCCTGGCCAAACACAGATGACTGGAACACCACATATAGCTCAAACCACTAAACTGGTCCCAGCCAAACACAGATTGCTGGAACACCACATATAGCTTGAACCACGTATCTGGTCCCAGCCGAACACAAATGGCTGGAACACCACATATAGCTCAAACCACTTATCTGCTCGTGGCCAAACAAAGATGGCTGGAACATCACGTATAGCTCAAACCACTTATTAGGTCCAACCAAACACAGATGGCTGGAACACCACATATAGCTTGAACCACTTATCTGGTCCCAGCCGAACACAGATGACTGGAACACCACATATAGCTCAAACCACTTATCTGCTCGTGGCTAAACACAGATGGCTGGAACACCACATATAGCCTGAACCACTTATCTGGTCCTGGCCAAACACAGATGGCTGGAACACCACATATAGCCTCAACCACTTATCTGGTCCTGGCCAAACACAGATGGCTGGAACACCACATATAGCTTGAACCACTTATCTGGTCCCAGCCAAACACAGATGGCTGGGACACCACATATAGCTTGAACCACTTATCTGGTCCCAGCCAAACACAGATGGCTGGAACACCATATATAGCTTGAACCACTTATCTGGTCCCAGCCGAATTCCTACCTCAATATGTATACATGTACATGTATGGTACGATGTTGAGCAATACTTGACCCAAACTATTTTGTCCTGACATGGCCGGATGGGCCCATTGAAGTTTTGCTGTAATCATTGTTTCTTCTTCTTTTAAAATATATTTTCCTTATTTTAATGCTCATTTTTATGATTTGAATGGCATTACTGATGTATTTTGGACATTTTGAAAGCATTGTTATGCTTGAATTGTGAATTTAGAAAAAAACAAATTGATGCTTGTACACTGGGGTATGAATGATGCCGGAAGTCTACTTTCATTTTGACAATAGTGTATATACACAAAAAAAATAATCTCTTGAATGACACATGACCCTTACTTTTCTCATCATATTTTGGTAATGCAGAGGTTGACCAACAATAACCATTTGGGTCTCTCTATGAAAAACAAGCATGCAAGTTGTTTTTTTACTATATAGAATAAAAAATAAAATTTCAAAGGTGGGCTTTCACCTAAATGAACATTTTTCAATGGAGCCAAGAGTCCCTTTAAAAAGTATAAGAAATAAAATCTGAATTTTCTCGCTAATTCCATGACCCCTATCTTATCAATTGTAAACTTAATCTTGCAGCTTTCTTAGGCTCTCAATAACAATATATTTATAGTACATTTAAAATGAATTCCATTTTACTTCAGGAAAACAAAAACAAAATAAATGCAATAATTATTTTCCAAAGAAACCAAAAAACAGGTTATTACTTGCTTAAAGGAGATCATCTCTTTAAAAGAAATCCTCGGTGGCTGCATTTTCACAGCACTAGGTGATGACTGGTAATAGATTCTATAGAATGAACCATTACATTTAATTTGCTTACAAATATTTAGTGGGACATATTTAGATATATTTTCAACAATAAATATTACTTATGGCAAATAATGCATTTGGAAATTAGCTGCAAATAGTTGGTATCAATTGATCTGCAATTTAGTTTCAATTTAAAATACATTTACATTTCAAGTAATTATTTTCTGTGCATATGCGTAATTTATTTTTTGCGTATAACTTGGTTAGACTATTTTGGAATCACTTTCAATACATCAAAACTCCAGTTTTTAATGAAAATTTATGTTTTTCTACATTTATTACGATGTAATGCTGAGATACAATTAAATTTTTTCACCAGTAAAAATTAACAATAGAGCAGTGGAACATGGTAATTTGAAAATGAGTTGTTTTTTTTCAAGGTCAGATAAGAGTGAACTGAGATTTGATGAATTATTGAGCGATTTAATGTCTCAGAAGATATATTTGTTGTTTAAATATTTGGGATTGTTATTTTGTGGGTAAATATCTGGGAAGGAATATTTTGTGGTTAAATATCCAAGAAGGTATATTTTGTGATTAAATATCCGGGAAGGTATATTTTGTGATTAAATATCCGAGAAGGTATATTTTGTGATTAAATATGTGGGTAGGTATACTCTGTGGTTGACTATCCGGGAAGGTATATTTTGTAGTTAAATATCCAGGAAGATATATTTTGTGATTAAATATCGAGGATGGTAAATTCTGGGTTAAATATCTAGGCAGGTATATTTTGTGGTTAAATATCTGGGAAGGTATATTTTGTGGTTAAATATCAGGGATTGTAAATTCTGAGCTAAATATCTGGGCAGGTATATTTTGTGGTTAAATATCTGGATGGGTATATTTAGTGGTTAAATATCTGGGAAGGTATATTTTGTGGTTAAATATCAGGAACAGTATATTTTATGGTTAAATATTTAGGAAGGTATATTTTATGATTAAATATTGGGGAAGGTATATTTTGTGGTTAAATATCCAAGAAGGTATATTTTGTGGTTAAGAAGGTATATTTTTTGGTTTAATATCTGGGAAGGTATATTTTGAGGTTAAATATTGGTGAAGTTATAATTTGTGGTTAAGAAGGTATATTTTGTGATTAAATATCCAAGAAGGTATATTTTGTGGTTAAGAAGGTATATTTTGTGGTTTAATATTTGGGAATGTATATTTTGTGGTTAAATATTGGGGAAGGTATATTGTGTGGTTAAATATCGGGGAAGGTATACAGTGGGTTTTTTTCACCATTTTTGGAAAATGACCAATACCCTTGGCATTGGGAATTTTAGCCAAGTTTTCATTAACAGTGGGAAAGTTTTTGCATTAAATTCATAAAAATCTTTTCACTTGCTACTCTGGCCATTTAATTAAAAAATCAATGTCATATTCAATTCAGAATGGGGAAATTTTGTTTATTCTATCAAGGAATTATGGCAAGTTTCAATTTACCAGTTTTGAAGCTTTCACATGGGAATTTTTACCACTCATTCGGGAAAAAAGATGCTATTTGCTATTGGAAACATGACCAAATAACGGCTATAAAAAGGCTATAAAAATGGCTGAAAAAAAACAACATACTCGTATATTTGGTTAAATATCTGGGAAAGAATATTATGTGGTTAAATATCTGGGAAGGTATATTTCATGGTAAAATATCTGGGAAGGTATATTTTGTGGTTAAATATCTTGGAAGGTATAGTTGGATAAATATCTGGGAAGGTATATTTTTATGGTTAAATATCTAGGAAGGTATATTTGGTTAAATATCTGGGAAAGTATATTTTGTGGTTAAATATCTGGTAAGGTATATTTAGTTAAATATCTGGGAAAGTATATTTTGTGGTTAAATATCTGGTAAGGTATATTTAGTTAAATATCTGGGAAAGTATATTTTGTGGTTAAATATCTGGTAAGGTATATTTAGTTAAATATCTGGGAAAGTATATTTTGTGGTTAAATATCGGGGAAGGTATATTTTGTGGTTAAATATCGGGGAAGGTATATTTAATTAAATATCTGGGAAAGTATATTTTGTGGTTAAATATCTGGTAAGGTATATTTTGTGGTTAAATATTGAGGAAGAAATATTTCATGATTAAATATCGGGGAAGGTATATTTAGCGGTTAAATATCAGGAAAGGTACATTTTGTGGTTAAATATCGGGGAAGGTATGTTTTGTGGTTAAATATCTGGTAAGGTATATTTTGTGGTTAAATATTGAAGAAGACATATTTCATGGTTAAATATCAGGGAAGGTATATTTAGTGGTTAAATATCGGGGAAGGTATGTTTTGTGGTTAAATATCGGGGAAGGTATGTTTTGTGGTTAAATATCTGGGAAAACAAAATCTGATAATTAACTGTGACACATCAGCAGTTTTAATTTTTTTCAACCAGATAATTGCCTTTAAGAAACAATTTTATGGACAAATGCAAATGATGTAATGTGGATACGAACTTACCTTCAAAACCTTGATTGTACTGGCATTCTTGTCAAACCTGCAAATAGAAAAATATTTCACATTACTGTGGCATTCGTACTTAAAAATAAACCAAATCTAGAAAACCTCTATATCAACCTTGCTATGATAATAAACTCATCTCTGGAAATATCCATATCACCTACACTTAAAAAACCCATCCAAAAAATCACCTATGACAATAAGCCCATCCAGAAAACCTCCATATCACCTACTATGAGAATAAACCCATCTAAAAAACTTCCATATCACCTACTATAACAATAAACCCATCTAGAAAACCTCCAAATCACCTACTATGACAATAAACCCATCTAGAAGACCTCCATATCACCTACTATGACAATAAACCCATCTAGAAAACCTCTGTATCACCTACTTGGACAATAATCTCATCTATAAAACCTCCAAATCACCTACTATGACAATAAACACATCTAGAAAACCTCTGTATCACCTACTAGGACAATAAACCCATCTAAAAAACCTCAATATCACCTACTATGACAATAAACCCATCTAGAAAACCTCCAAATCACCTACTATGACAATAAACCCATCTAGAAAACCTCCATATCACCTACTATGACAATAAACCCATCTAGAAAACCTCCAAATCACCTACTATGACAATAAACCCATCTAGAAAACCTCTATATCACCTACCAGGACAATAAACCATCTAGAAAACCTCCATATCACCTACTATGACAATAAACCCATCCAGAAAACCTCCATATCACCTACTAGGACAATAAACCCATCCAGAAAACCTTAATATAACCTATTATGAAATAAACCCATCTAGAAAACATCCATATCACCTACTATCATAATAAAACCATCTAAAACAAAAACTCCATTTCACCTACTATGACAATAAACCCATCTAAACAACATCTGTATCACCTACTATGACAATAAACCCATCTAGAAAACATCTGTATCACCTACTAGGACAATAAACCCATCTAGAAAACATCCATATCACCTACCAGGACAATAAACCCATCTAGTAAACCTCAATATAACCTACTATGACAATAAACCCATCTAGAAAACCTCCATATTACCTAACAATGGTGTTCTTACTAAAAATCAAGAGGCCTAAGTTATATTCTAGTAGACTTGATTTTTTTTAAAATTTTACAATTTAAACCCAATTTGGTTGCGGGCCGTCTTGATCCTTTATAGAAATGACCCCTTGGCCCACTCTTACTGGACAAAAAGGTATTTGCTATGAATTATGTGTATGTTTTAACCAGAAATAATATGTTTTCCCTTACTTATCCAACATACTAGAAATGTGTCCATAAGACACGGAGGTTCCTGCTTCATTATTTTACACAAAAAAAAGTTGAAAAGGGGCCATAACTCATGTAAATTTGACCAACTGCATTTTATAATTATACAGCTATACACCAAACATTAATTAAATGTACAAGACCTTTCAGAAGTTACTGATCCGAAACCAATGTTTTACCTCAGACACTCGCACAAACAAATGGATGGACAAAGTAACACTTAGTTTTAGCCTCTGAACAATTCAATCTTCCTTAGGTCATAATAAATTAATTGCTAGGTTATCATCCCTGCCCACCCCCCCAAATTATTTTAGCCCCCCTGACCCTTTTTATCTTCAAAAAAAAAAATATATAATAAAAAATACCAAAAATTTAAAAAAAAAAAAAAAAAACCCCAACACCACACTCCCCATTTTTAATCTATCCAAATATAATTTGCTATCACCTGAAAATGCTTTAAATCTCAAATTAGCCAGGCTTGCTTAGCTCTGTTGATAAAAGGTCTATAAGTCCAGGGGTTGTGAGTTGGCGAGTCTACATGATGATTTATTTAAGAGGTTGTGTCTCATTGTCATTTATCTCTCAACACTAATGATCCAAGTGGGAAAGTAATCAGTAACTTGCAGAGTATGATCATTGCTGGTAAACTTTCCAAGGAAAGAGTAGTTAGGTTAACTAATCGGCTGTTGCCCCCACCACCCCCACCACCCATGGCATAAAAATGATGCTAAATATTCAAAACCAAAACCTCAATTCAATATCACTAAAAGCAATACACAACGGATAGTCAAACACTATATGCCCTCGCCTTAATTCTTTGAATAGTGGCGGTGTAACAATTACAAAATACTTTCCTATAAATACCATACTTGGTGTATCATTTTTGAAAAAGACGAGCAACAGTATATTATGCCTAAACAAATAATATATAAAACCTCTAGGAAGTTCCTGACAAGAAATCGATAAACAGAGTTTGTCATTTGCATTCTGTAATAACTTTAATTGTAGGCAAATTATACCGATTTGCATAAAACTCAAACTAAATATGTTTTCATTTGCAAAACAATTAAATACATAGCACTAAACTCAAATTCTATCAGCTGAACAGACTGTACGTGGATTGTTAGGAAGCACGGCAGTAAAGCATGCCGTCATTATGTTAATATTAGACATTCCATCACCATGTAATAATTGTAGCAACACAACAGTCGTCATGTATATACAGACCAAACCCCACAGTAACAGAATAATTTTCTATAATATTTTAACATTGTATTTGATAATATCTTAATCAATAGAAAATCATGTTTGAACACTGTTGAGGAAATCTATATACACAGTTAGCTGGTGGTCATTAAGTTTTTGGACCAAGAGGGACTTGAACCTACAACCACAGTGTTGACAGGCATAATTGTTTGCCGTGCTCATAACAATTTACTCAAAATTGCAGCTACTCAGACTTTTTTTATTGATTTTTTATGATTTCTGACCGTTTATTTTTTTAATGACCACCAGTAAATGCAAAATCAAAAACTGGCAAAAAAAGAAGTAAATACTACCCACATGAAAAATTCTGGGTTGGAGCCCAGCAAAGATAAAAATTTTAAAGATAGCCTAGGACATAGTATAATTTTTTTTTTAAATGATAGTTTTTGCGTAAACTCTCTTGTACTCTTCAAATATAATTTTTCTATTGAAGGGTGTTTAACACCATTTTCAACACATTTCAGGCATATCCAGTTTTACTGGTGAAGGAAGGACTCAGAATGAATCTGAGTAGAAACATTGTCTTTTCATATTTTTAAAACAACAACATTACATTCCTTTTTTCCCCAAAGACCTTTCTTAAACTTGATAAATGCATTGAATATTTACAAATCCCGTAAGTTGGTGACATCAAGACAAGTCCCCATAGTGCCCCCAAATACCCGCAATATAACCTTATCTGAGCCTCTGACATTGTATATCAAAATTCTTTCTAAGCTGGTATACCAATCATCTTATAAGATACTGACTATCGTAGGCAGTGTTCACCAACCATTTTTAAGAATATTCTTAGACTTGGACTCAAGAATGGTTGGTGAATACGGCGCTGGAAGAAGTACTAGTTCCTAACTTGCCATACTGTGAATGCAATAATATTTTAAGTGAATAAAAAAATTCAGAAAAATAGAGCAATATTTTCTTTTTATTCAATAATGCTCTCAATTGTAGACCATCACAAAATACCAAATGAAATATACACAATAAAATTTTAATCTCAAAGTTGCAGATATTATGAAAGGAGTGTAATGACTGAAAAATATATATCAGATTTTCAAGTTTCCTAAAACTGCAAAATACACAACTCTCAAAATAACAACAATATGCCAATTTACATAAATTTACATAAAGTTTAACAACTACATTTTTTTCTTTGTAAACAATGTTAACTAATTTGCCACAACTGTAGAACAACCAGAATGGCTCCCAATAAACTATTGTATCTTCCTCATGTGAAACACCCTTGTAAAACAACCTATATGAATTTACATAAAACCGCACAAAAAGTAGGACCAATTATCAGAAAACCAGTCCCAGTGCTTGAATTCTCCTACTCCGTACAAAATTTTCACCATTATTAACATCAGAAGTGACGACAAGTTTATTTGAAGCAAATCTCAATAGACGAGTCAATAAAGACGGGGGAATTCCTTTATTTACACAATACGATTATTTAAATCTAATTGATACAGTGGCGATGGCCGTTTTGTGTTTGAATGGTAAATTGTTTAGTATGAACGCTGGGAGTATCATCGCCCACTTGGGGCTTTATATCCAATAATATGCCACATGAAATTATAGGCAAGGCTGACATTAATGAAATTTTAATAATCATTTGCACGATACTGCCATTTCTTAAGATATTAACGGGGAATTTTGTGAATTTTGTTTTCTTAAGGTTGCGAGAGAAATAATGGGATCAATATCAAGAATTGAGATGGGACGTTTCCACGGCTTGAATTATTAGTGACTACCGTATGGCCGCATATTATTTGCACTGGAAAGTGATTGTCTTTTCTTTACAGTCGGTTGGTGTGATGATTTAATTAAGCACATTGTCAATTTCTGTCTCCGATTATGATATCATGGTGGTCGCAGAATCGGGAACGACGCACGAAAGATTAAATAAAAAAAAACAATTACGAGTAAATCATTATGAGTATCGCGTGTTTTCCGATGTTTTTTACAATGTCAGGATTGGTAATCTTCTCAATAACTCCACTATCAGCACACATTGTTGTTTGATGATCCCCATACCTGTGATCAGCTGATTTGATATTCTGGCGATACTCGGAACTGGACCATAAACTCGCCGTGTCAACGTCACTCACATTGCACGAGAGAAAAATACAAGATTTATTCATCCGGTTTAGTACAGATAAGATAGAAATCTCTAACCACAGCTGACTGTTAAATAATGTTATAATTTTAACTCATTTATTTAACATTAATTGGAATTTGAGTTCTTGCTTGTGTGTGGTGTCAGTTTCCACAGAGCTGTTGACATTGAAAAAACATATATGGTTTAGGATGCATGTTTCAGTCAAAGTGATTTTGGGTTTAATAAATACTTATTAAGTGATATATAATTTTATTGTCATCAGATATCAAGCGATCAATCCATTTAAGTGGTAAATGAAAATGTTTTATTTTTGAAAAGTGGTTAAGCAAACAGTAAATGGAATATTTACTGATATATATAAAATAGCATGTGATTAAATTTTTAGCCTTTTTTTCAATATAGGCATTTAACACATACTGTATTAATGCCCCCACCCCCCCACCAACACCACCACCACCCCACCACCAATTTTGGTCTAAAAATTTAAATTAAAAAAATTTTGGAGGGTGACCACATCCTCTGAATCTTACCACTATACATGGGAGGGTAATTATTTTTATAACTGTATATTCCTCCACGACGCACTATTTGCTGAGTTAAACGGAGCCCACTGAGTGAATTAAAACACATATACTAGGCCATCCTTAAAACAAGAAGTTTTATATAAAACATACAAAGAAATATCTATCACTGAAAACAAATACAATACGTTTTTGAAAACTTGGAAATTGTTTCATGACATACTTACTTAGTTTTGTATATAGACACTTTTGATGTACGTGCATGTTTGAAAAAAGCTTCAAGCCAGAGAACCTTCTCCCTTACCCTGCACCCCCCCTTTTTTCAGTTATCTCCCAGATACATTATTGTATAAAGGATAGTAATTACAATATAGCATTTACTAGGTTTTACTACCAGTTTAAACAGTGCATGAAAGCAGTGTGTGAATATTGAATGAAAGTGAGAACATTAAACAATTTCATCAAACAATGTCAATGGACCATGAAATGTAGGTCACACTCAGCATCTGCAGTATATAATGTGATGCAGGGTGTAAGTTGTAACTATGATCCAAGTATGAGTGTCCTAGCATTTGTACTTGAGAAATAGTGTTAAAACGAAAACTTAACGTTAGAGCTAAATATAATTGTTTGACGCTGCTGTCGACGGAAAAGCAACACCTTTATCTCGCTTTCGCTCCTTCGTCGTGGCGAGACAAAAAACAGCAGTATGTGAAGAAGTCATCTATAAGAATAATTTATGAAAGGAAGTAAAAAAATAACAACCACATTGGTTGTACAAACAGATGATAAAAGGCCTTATGCACATTTGATAAAAATAACATTGTTCAAATTGGTTTGGGTTAATTAGGCCATAATTAATTAATTGCCAGATCATCATCCCTGCCCGCCCTCTAGTTTTCATGCCACACCGTACCCTTTTTATTTTCATAAAAAAAAAAAGAATAAAAGAAGAAAAAAAAAAATTATATAAAAAATAAAAATAAAACATAAAATCCCCACCTCCCTCTGTCGCTTTTAAAAAAAAAATCGGAACATAATCTAGCAATTAATTTATAATGGCCGTATTGGAGTTATTTTATGGATAATAGAAAATGTGTAGTTTTACGATGTCAATTCATTTATAAAATTATCATCATCCAATAGTGGCTGTAATGCAACTTTTTAGCATCTGTCAAAAAACTAGGTAGGTTCCATCTAAAAATAGGATGACACAGTTTCACAACAGCATATTGGATTTATAGTAGCTACATCTAATTATGGGGAAGACCTTAGATTTAAATGTGACAAACTTTCTATAAGTCTGTTAACATAAATCATTACTATACAATAATAGTTTACTGACATCATAGTATTACACAGTAAATAACATCCTAAAACTGCAGACACTATATCAGTCTGGGTAACTGTTGATTACAAAGTCACCCACGGAGACATTACATTATGAGCAGGAAATCCGTTCTTTTGAGCATAATTAACAGTAGACCAAACGTGTCATTATTTCCACCTGAGTTGGCTTCCTGTGACATCGAATTATGAGCCTCTCTTTCAGCCACCAAATTAAATATCTACCAGGTTATCAGATGTCAGGGAATGAAAGTTTAATTAGGAAGTTTAATTTTCTAAAACATATTGTGATATTCAGTATTACAATAGCAGATGAATATGAATCAGTCAGAAGTTCTGACAAAGTGTGAATCAAATATAATATGAAATCAAGACTTAATTTTTTTTTCACAAAAAAATATATATCATCAACCGGGTATCATATATATATAATTGATAATCAAGCATCTCATGGAAGCAGATCTAGTTCCTGATCCTGTCAATTTTCTAATTAGCACATTTTTTTTATTTTTAAAAATAACTTTTGCATCAAAGACCAACCAACAGAGGCCCCATTTCACTAATGTTCATTAATCAACTTCACAGTGTTGAATTTGAATTGCAATAAAAATGAGAAAATTCATTTAGTGAATCACTTACATCATTTTACTGACTTTGGAAAGCATTGTAAATAGTCATCTTATATAGAATTTGCAAAAAAATGTGCAAATGAAACATTCCTGGGCATATTCAATTTGTTTGCATGAAAGTCTTAAGATTTATGAAGGTCAGTAATATATATGAATCTTCTTGTGGGCATGAAGTTAAATTAAACTGAATCTATAACAACATTAAACTGTAGATAAGAAAATCTCATCCAAAGACTTATGAATGGGGTTTTATGGCATACCAATACAATAGGTTATTCGACGCCAACATGAAGTAAGATTCCATGTCTACATGATTGTACGAAAACAACAAATTAACATACATAATGAACCTATAACCTTTATACCTGCAGAACTACAGAATTTCAGCAAATACTGGTTAACCTGTCAAAATGCCAGTAAACCGGGGGTTAAGTTAACTGATCGTCTATTAGCCATCAATGGTATAAAGGTTACGCAAAATATTCAATTAATCAATAAATTTTTGTTGGTGGAATTTAAGAAATCCTGGAATATTTCTTCCAGTTGGCATCCATCATAAAACATTACTATACTTATATTTAGAACATTGTAGAATTGACATGAAGGCTCATTCATCATGATCTGATTTTATAGCCAAGTTATCTGACATGCCAAGATAGCTCCAGCCCAAATACACACCATAACAATAATATAAAATACTGACGAGGTACCTTAACAAGGCCACTACGCAACTGATTCCAGTCACGCCCCTTATAATGCTGTTGTAACAAATACATAACACTTCCTGGGCACACGTAACACCTCTCCCCAAGCTTGCTGGGTAAATAAGCAGGTAGGATTTAACCTTGTCCGAACAATACGAAGCTCACTCTAATTGACATAAAACATGAATGTAAATGACCGTGACATGTTTAAGGGTAACATAATGCAGCTGTAGACATTATACTAAGTTTCCATTCTTGTTTACAACATCCCTAAAGAATGTGTGTATTTTTTTTTTTAATTATATGAGTGTGTTGGTGTATACTCAGTCGTCACATGTACAACCTTTTATTATTTCTTTTAACTCCAAAGACAAAATGTGAATGCAATGAAGGCAGTCTACATTATATGAGCATGTTAAAGAACAATAGGAATACTCCATTTTGTTACAAAAGATGATGTGGTCATTCTTCAGTATTCACTTTTTTTTTTCTTTTCCAATTTTGGTGGTGGTGGCTGTGTGTGTGTGTTTGGGGTTGAGAGTGGGGGCTCCTAATTTAATGACATAATATTTTAATGTACAGGATAATCAATGAAAATTCATGTGTTTTTTTTTTCACTAAATTTTTTTTTTTTAATGAAAAAAGTTTGATTTGTTTAAGATTATGATAAAAGAGAAATATTTGGTTGTTAGGGAAACAGCTAATAATTCATTTTTTTTCAATCAAGTAACTCTAAAGAAACTGTTATCCAAAAGTCATTCAAAATCACTTCCATTACACAAGGTCACCTACTTGACCACCAATTGTCTGACCACTCCCTCCCACATTTTTACCCAATTACGGAACTGTTAATTGAGTGTCATTATATGGTGACAATACGACAGGTATGAATGTCAACATTTTCTGGATGTTTGTTAAAACTCTACCATATCATTACACAGCTAGGAACCAGCAGGGTAACGCTGATAGCTGGGCTCAGTTTTATTTAAATTAACGGTGATTCACCATTGTAAGAATGGAGGAATCCATCCCTGCCTCCGTATCAGAAAATAAACACTTGCTTCTTTTTCTTCATTTATTTATATAATATAGACTAGTCAAACCTGTGTAAGTGGCCACCTCTATTAAGCAGTCACTTGTCTTAAGCAGCTACATTTGCTATATCCCATTTCTATACTTACAGAGCAAATTAACCTGTATTAAGCAACAACCTGTCTTCAAAGGCCACTTTTGCTCCTTCCCTTGACTAGCTTATTAAGACAGATTTGACCATTTACTATCAATTATTCAACAACTACCTTTTTTAGATATTCACTCTATTTGGTATATACTATTTTCAACACAAGACAGGTTATTTATTATATGGCATCCAGTTTTATAAGTGGAGAAAGAACTCAGAACTTATCTTGAGTTCAACCACCTTTGCCAGTTATGGGCAAACTTTCTTAAATATTTATGGACTGAGCTGGGCTGGAAACACACGACCTCTGCAGCAAGAAATAAGTGATCCTGAGAAAGCAGCTTTGACCCTTTACAGCAGATGACCCCAGAAGTATTTTGATTTCTTAATAAAGAATGATGTTTATTTAAAATCTATAAATTAGTGAAGAATGTAAAGCCACCTGACAATTTGACCAATAAATTATGCCCGCCATTACTTGACATCAGCTTTACCTTTCATAATCACCTCACAAACACAACTACCACCAATAGTATAAAAACGAACAAGTATCTTGGCTAAGGTGTTAGAAACTCAATGTCCCCCGCTGCTGGCACACGGCCCCAAGCCACAGGCAGGCTTGCTACACACGTCTGGGTGTTAAATCAATCGGTGTGTAACAATACGCCACAGAAAGTAGTTCACACTTTACGTGTGTAGGAACACAACAATAGGTGTGAAAACACGAGCTGATTGTTGGATTATTTGCTAACTCTGAATATCATTTTTTTGTACTGTCTGTTCAATTATTCGCTGATCAGCTTATTTTGTTTTGAGAACTCTGGCCTTCATTTTTTGTTGATATCTTTTACAATGCAATATATCAGACAATCAAATTTGGCAGTCTGCATTCAGCTGTAAAAAGGTCAATAAGCTTCATTCTCCATCAAGTTAAATTTAGTAGATAACATATCAACTAAAACTTTAACAGTACTTTTCAGATTAATTTAAATGCACTCCAGATACATCTTATTTTTTTTTTACAAAATTCAAGAAAAAATTACATTAAAAATGTATTTTATTCTATTTTTTTCCACTAATAATTTCAATGCAGCTTAGATAAATAATAACACATATTCAAGCAAAATATTACTTTAAAATGCATTTTATTTCGAAATTGGCAGCGGGGGGACCCTGACACTGTTTGATACAATTTCTAAGCAATAACTGAAAACCAAAACACCAAACCCTTTGCCTCTCCCTAACCTTCCAACTCAACCAACTCAAATCAAACACCTATCCAAGAGTGAAGATTGATTGATTGATTAATTGATTGAATATTTACCATCATTTTTATGCCATCAACGGCTAACAGACGATCAGTTAACCTAACCACTGTTTCCTGGGATTAACCAGTACTCGAGCACACCCCGTCTCCGCAAGTAACTGATAACTTTCCCACTTGTATCAGTGTTGAGAGACGAATGATAATGAGACACAATGTCGTATATCAATCATCACGGAGACTGTTGCCGGGCGGGGGATTCGAACTCACGACCCCTGGATTGATAGTCAGACGCGTAACCGACTGAGCTAATCCGGCCCGGCCCAAGAGTGAAGAAAAAAAAAAAGATTTGTAATATACATTCAGTACTGTATTTGCATTTTTATTAAGGTTGCATTATTTCTCAACTAACACCCTTCTTTTCACAATATAACAACTTCTTACCGATCATTCTAAACACAATACTAAACCCATTACCACACCTGTTAAACAAATTGGTGTTTAACATCAAACAGAAACTGTGTAAAAAAGCTTAAATTCATTCTATGTTGAAGTGTGAATTGAAGTCACTGTCAAATCAACATTAACAAGGCAAATAAGTCTGTTTGTTGAAGAAACTCAACCCTGCAAGTACATTGCGAGTATTTGCCACATTTCTGTAATGTAATAAAACATTCTAACCGTATGAAAGACGGTTTATTTTACATGTTTTAATGGCAAAACTTAATCTAGAATTTGAATAATTGGAAAAGCTGTATTACTTTCCAAAATTTTCCCAAACTATAAAGCATTACTTCCAAAATCATATATAATTAAATGGCTATTTAAAATCAAGAAGCGTCTGAGAGACCCACCAACTATTCCTTTTAACGAAATTAGATTTACTTTGTAATGTAATTAAAAGCACTTGCAGTGCATTTAAAATGCTCAATAGATTTAATTTTAAGAAGATTTAAATAAGAATAGATAAATAAATCCTATCTTGTTGATTGTTTTCAACGCTATCCCATCTTTCATTTGAAGCACTTGGTCCAGAAGTAGAGAACATGGCACCCATGATAATGGAAGGTTGTGGGTTGGATTCTTTGTGTGGTGTCTTTCAGTAAAACAATTTATCGGCATAATGCTTACAATAACTGGATCTACCCAGGAAGACATCAAGCGTGATTTGTCTAAGTTGTAAGAACTTGTTTCACAATCAATGCACAAAAATAAATCATTTAAAATAAAAAACTCTTCCATAGTTAGTCAGGATTGTTCCATTATTATTTAGAATAAGTGTCAAGATGAAATAAATGATCAAGAGCCAAACAATGTAGATACTGATCAGAAAGAATTACTTGTCACCTGGGGCTTGTTTCACTAACGTTTGTAAGTTTACAAACTTCTTAGTGTAAAATTTCGTGAATTTCATTTATTGTGTCGCTTGCTCATTTTACTTTCTTTTGTAAGCCTCATAAAAGTGTTCTTTCTAAAATTTACAAAAATTTGTGCAAATGAAATGTTTCTAGATGTCACAATTTGTTCGTACAAAATTCTTATGACTTAAGGAGGTTAGTGAAACAGGCCCCTGATCTGGGTCGTCTACATTTGTAATTGGTATATTTGACATTTACAGCAAGCTATGATAATACAGCGAGCTATGATAATACAGTGAGCTATGATAATACAGAAAGCTATGATAATACAGTGAGCTATGATAATACATGATAATACAGCAAGCTATGATAATACATGATAATACAGCAAGATATGATAATACAGTGAGCTATGATAATACATGATAATACAGCAAGCTATGATAATACATGATAATACAGCAAGCTATGATAATACAGCAAGCTATGATAATACAGCAAGCTATGATAATACATGATTATACAGCAAGCTATGATAATACAGTGAGCTATGATAATACATGATAATACAGCGAACTATAATACAGCAAGCAGTTTGTATAACCATCCAAGTTTTACTGACACACAGTCATAGTGAGAGTTGTAGTTGCTGCATGGTGTGTTTAGCATTGCTTTCAACGATATTTCAGTCATATCAGGGCAATGTCTACTTGATACAGTATTCTGAGAACTGCCATACTGAAGTGTCATGTCACAGACACATGGTATGGTACCTCATCCAGTCACATTATACTGACAACGGGTTGACCAGGCCTAGAACAATCCTTTTAATGCTGAGCACCAAGCAAGGAAGGTTCTAGTACCATTTTTTTCAAGTCTTTGGTGTGACCGGACAAGAGATTCGGTCCATGACCTTCTTTATGAGAGGCCAATGCTCTACCAATAGACCATCACTGCAGTTCATAATGGGAGTTAGTCATATGATAATCAATGAACATTAATTGTACTGCTCTACAATTGATTGACTGATTGAATATACAGCATAATTTTTATGCCATCGAGGGTTAACATACGATCATTTAGTCTAACCATTGTTTCCTAGGATCCTTGAAGGTTAACCAGTATTCGAGCTCACCCCATCTCCACAAGTAACTGATAATTTTCCTACTTAAATCAGCCGGGGAGCAATAAATGATAATGAGATGCAATGTTGTTTATCAACCCCCAAGGAGATTGTGGCCACACAGGGATTTAAACTTATGTCCCCTGGATTGATAGTCAGATGCGCTAACGACTGAGCTAATCAGACCCGGCACTGCTATATAAATGATTTATCTTATCATATTTATGAATCTACATTATTATGATTAACATGTTATGTAATCAACAAAAATAAACATTATGTTTCATTATCAGAAAAACCTGCCTTCAACACAGAGGGCATGAACCACAAATCATTAATTGATTAGTCTTTCATTCATTTGTTAACAGTCATTCATTCATTTATTTATTCATCCACATTGATCAATTCAATTGTTCATTTCAGTTGTTATCAAGTAATATTTCATTTTGTTACTGTATAAATGATATTAACTTTAATGTTATTCTAATTTAAGCATTATGTAATCTTTAAAAGAACACATTGCAATGCAGAAATTGACCTTTACTCGTGTTCCTGCTCAATTATATCTTGATACTATGAAGTCTATTGGACACATAATCATATGCATACCAGAAATACCATGAGCGTATTTGTCCAAGCTGTAACAACTTGTTTCACAATCAAAGTAAAATAAATAAGTTGCTGTGCTCCGACCCAGTCTTTTTTATGTTGGTAGGGAGGGAGGTGGCTAATGTTTTAGTTTCAAATAACATTTTTGAAGATAACATGAAAATTCAGGAAACTAAGACAAATGCCGCTTCTGTAAACAGAGATGAACCTCCGGTACTTTCAAGCGAACATACAAAACTTGTATTTTTTGCAAAAAATGAAACGGCATATTTTTGTAAATTGCGCCACTCCATATCATAACTGTTTCAACTGAGCCCAATATGGCATTGATTTAATATTCTGATTAAAAATGGCCAGTTCAAAAACTCAACTGACCTATCGTCTTAAAATATATTCTGAACAAGTTTGGTCACAATCCAACTACAGTAATTGAAAGGCAAACAGTGGTTGTTTTTGTGTTTGTTTTTTTTCATTTACTCAAGGGCAATAAATTTTCAACAACTCTTCCCAGTTTTTATGCTCATCACTACTCTGACCACTTTGGTGTATATTGGATCAGAACTACAGATGCTAGTGTTGATAAAAACTGATCATTTAATGAAAGAAACCAATAGCATACTCTATTCAGAATGAGGAAAACTTTGTTTATTTCATCAAGGAAATATGGTAAGTTTCACTACAACCATGAAGCTTTTAATTGGTAATTTTTACCACTCAATTGGGAAAAAAAGATACTGTTGGCCATTGTGAATATGACAGAATAACGGCTATATAATCACATATATAGCATAGATAGCATCCTCACTTTAAATATCCTAATTACACTGCCAAAATTAGCAACATAAATCTTTACAAGAAGTATAAACCATCCCACTTGTGCAAAAAGGTACCAAGTGCCTTCTTATTTCATATACACTTTGTACTTTATTGCACAAATGAGACGAAATGGAGTTATGTTAAATTTTTCTACAATAAAACCAATTTTTATAATATTCTAATTGGTCCAGGAGGCCTAATTACCATTCTCTCTTAACTTTAGATATTCTGACCACTTTTGCAACATATTTCCTGTGTGTACAATCCCTACTGAACCAAGCCTGACCCAGACAAACAGGTTCCAAGAGGTCATTATCTACCTATTGGCGGAAGGGTGTTAAAGACCGTAAAATCTGCATTGTCACTGATTGGTCAGTAAATAAATACTGTGGTCAGTGTCACCGACATAAATAATCTGACATTTATTGTGTGAAGTGGGTATAAGAGGACAACAAAACTAAAACCCTTCAACAGTGTAAATAATTATAACAACTGTCTTTACTATGATCTTGAAAATGATGAAAAAAAATACTGTTGTTTTTATGGAGTGCCTGCTATGAATCATTGTTAAGCCAATATATATATATATTTTTTTGAAAAGGGTTTATTGCCATTTTTAGCACTTTTCAGGTGATATATATGAGATTAAGTTTTATTGTGGAATCATTTTGTTCTTGTTTTGTTAAATAATGTCATGTTAGTATCTAAATATTTGTGTTGAAGTAAATGCAATTTTGATGAAATAGTGGCTGATAAGCCTTATTAGACTGGGTATTTCTATACATTTATTAGCATTTTTGATAATGTTGTTAATCTAACATATACCTGTCACTTTATTTAATAATCAATAATACAATAATGACAAATAATAATAATAAGAAGAACTACAGTCCATCAGCAAGTAACTGGCAATCTGTCACACATTCAGTTTTAGGACTGAACCTGGTTCATACCCATAATCTTGGCAGTCAACATACCGGTAATACTTTTTTTTTATATTAGAAAAATGCCACCCACAACAAACAGTATTACACCAAAGAGATAAATTAGCTGAAAAATTAATGGACACTTCCATTTTTAACCCTTTACTTCATATAGACGCCTTTTGACACCTCTGATATAGACATCTTTGGACACATAATAGAAGGCTTTTGAATTATTGGGTGAATTATGTTTATATTAACTGACAGAGTGGAAAACAGTGCAGGAAGTGTTCAGATCGTTACGAGCAATCTGAACTCTTCCTGCACTGTTTTCAAAGGCCTTCTGTGATTGGTGCGGGAAAACGCGTATCTATGGAGTAAAGGGTTAAACAAATAAATGGAAGCCTGAGAGTAGTTTCTTTATTGCTCTTTTTTTATTGTGATGCTATAATGTAAAATTATAATATACACAAAAGACTGGTATGAACAAATAAATGGGTGTTACATCATACCAACATGTTAAGGTTACACAATGACAATAGGAAAAAAAAATCCAGACTCACTCTCCATGTACAAAAATAAATAACAGATAGAAAAACAGATATGCAGAATGAACATAGAACCTTGATATATGCAGAACTGCTAAGTTTTAACAAATTCTATATAATATTCAATCTGTCGCCTTGTACAATATGCACATGGTTTGTTCTATTCTTTACATCACTCATTTGGCACCCTGGAACTGCACAAGGAATGATAATTTAACATGACAATGCTCAAATGGTCATCACGACACCCATTTGGAGGATTCCTACCCCTCCACAGAGACTGACAGGGATTCTATATTCTTACCTAGAACCTCACATGTTACAGCGCTGGTAAAATTTAAATTATGTTTTCTATTACAAATTTATGTTTTTGGAAATTAAATTTAATACACAGCAGAAACTGTTGCTTAAGCATTTGCGTTTGTCCATAAATTATTATTTTATAGCAAATTAGATGCTAATACATTAAATATATATTTTTGTTCAAGAAAATCCTGAAAAAAACTTGTGTATAAAGGGAAGTAATCTACTTCCTCCCTAAACTTGATTTTTACTACCAAAGTTGCTTCCCTTCTAAATTTTGAATTAATTTTATTCTTCAAATTTTACCACACTGAATATGCAGAATCAGTTTTTACTGCTGTATATGGAACCTTGTAAGTGCACAGTCAGATTAAACTGTTGTATATGGAACTTTGCAAGTGCACAATAAGATTAAACTGTTGTATATGGAACCTTGCAAGTGCACAATAAGATTAAACTGTTTTATGTGGAACCTTGCAAGTGCACAGATTAAACTGCTGTATATGTAACCTGGCAAGTGCACAATAAGATTAAACTGTTGTATATGGAACCTGGCAAGTGCACAATAAGATTAAACTGTTGTATATGGAACCTTGCAAGTGCACAGTCAGATTAAACTGTTGTATATGGAACTTTGTAAGTGCACAATAAGATTAAACTGTTGTATAAGGAACCTTGCAAGTGCACAATAAGATTAAACTGTTGTATATGGAACCTTGCAAGTGCACAGTTTAAACTGTTGTATATGGAACTTTGCAAGTGCACAGTTTAAACTGTTGTATATGGAACTTTGCAAGTGCACAGTTTAAACTGTTGTATATGGAACTTTGCAAGTGCACAGTTTAAACTGTTGTATATGGAACTTTGCAAGTACACAGATTAAACTGTTGTATATGGAACTTTGCAAGTGTACAGATTAAATTGTTGTATATGGAACTTGGCAAGTGCACAATAAGATTAAACTGTTGTATATGGAACCTTGCAAGTGCACAATAAGATCAAACTGTTTTATGTGGAGCTTTGCAAGTGCACAGTTTAAACTGTTGTATATGGAACTTTGCAAGTGCACAGTTTAAACTGTTGTATATGGAACTTTGCAAGTGCACAGTTTAAAATGTTGTATATGGAACTTTGCAAGTACACAGATTAAACTGTTGTATATGGAACTTTGCAAGTGTACAGATTAAATTGTTGTATATGGAACTTGGCAAGTGCACAATAAGATTAAACTGTTGTATATGGAACCTTGCAAGTGCACAATAAGATCAAACTGTTTTATGTGGAGCTTTGCAAGTGCACAGATTAAACTGTTGTATATGTAACCTGGCAAGTGCACAATAAGATTAAACTGTTGTATGTGGAACCTTGCAAGTGCACAATAAGATTAAACTGTTGTATATGGAACCTTGCAAGTGCACAATAAGATTAAACTGTTTTATGTGGAGACTTGCAAGTGCACAGATTAAACTGTTGTATATGTAACCTGGCAAGTGCACAATAAGATTAAACTGTTTTATGTGGAACCTTGCAAGTACACAGATTAAACTGTTGTATATGGAACCTTGCAAGTGCACAATAAGATTAAACTGTTGTATATAGAACCTGGCAAGTGCACAATAAGATTAAACTGTTGTATATAGAACCTGGCAAGTGCACAGATTAAACTGTTGTATATGGAACTTTGCAAGTGCACAATAAGATTAAACTGTTGTATATGGAACTTTGCAAGTGCACAGATTAAACTGTTGTATATGGAACCTTGAAAGTGCACAATAAGATTAAACTGTTGTATATGGAACCTTGCAAGTGCACAGTCAGATTAAACTGTTGTATATGGAACTTTGCAAGTGCACAGATTAAACTGTTGCATAAGTGCACAATAAGATTAAACTGTTGTATATGGAACCTTGCAAGTGCACAATAAGATTAAACTGTTGTATATGGAAGCCTGCAAGTGCACAATAAGATTAAACTGTTGTATATGGAAGCTTGCAAGTGCACAATAAGATTAAACTGTTTTATGTGGAACCTTGCAAGTGCAGTCAGATTTAACTGTTTTATGTGGAACCTTGCAAGAGCACAGTCAGGTTTAACTGTTGTATATGAAACCTTGCAAGAGCACAGTCAGGTTAAACTGTTGTATATGAAATCTTGCAAGAGCACAGTCAGGTTTAACTGTTGTATTTGAAACCTTGCAAGAGCAAAGTCAGGTTTAACTGTCGTATATGAAACCTTGCAAGAGCAAAGTCAGGTTTAACTGTTGTATATGAAATCTTGCAAAAGCACAGTCAGGTTTAACTGTTGTATTTGAAACCTTGCAGAAGCAAAGTCAGGTTTAAATGTATGGAACCTTGCTAGTACACAATCAGATTTAACCGTTGTATATGGAACCTTGCAAGTGCAGTCAGATTTTACTGTTGTATATGAAACCTTGCAAGAGCACAGTCAGGTTAAACTGTTTTATATGAAACCTTGCAAGAGCAAAGTCAGGTTTAACTGTTGTATATGAAACCTTGCAAGAGCAAAGTCAGGTTTAACTGTTGTATATGAAACCTTGCAAGAGCACAGTCAGGTTAAACTGTTCTATATGAAACCTTGCAAGAGCACAGTCAGGTTAAACTGTTCTATATGAAACCTTGCAAGAGCAAAGTCAGGTTAAACTGCTCTATATGAAACCTTGCAAGAGCAAAGTCATGTTAAACTGTTCTATATGAAACCTTTCAAGAGCAAAGTCAGGTTTAACTGTTGTATATTATGAAACTTTGCAAAAGCACAGTCAGGTTTAACTGTTGTATATGAAACCTTGCAAGAGCAAAGTCAGGTTTAACTGTTGTATATGAAACCTTACAAGAGCAAAGTCAGGTTTAACTGTTGTATTTGAAACCTTGCAAGAGCAAAGTCAGGTTTAACTGTTCTATATCGACCTTGCATGTGTACAGTCAGGTTTAACTGTTGTATTTGAAACCTCGCAATAGCACAGTCAGGTTTAACTGTTCTATATGAAACCTTGCAAGAGCACAGTCAGGTTTAACTGTTCTATATGAAACCTTGCAAGAGCACAGTCAGGTTTAACTGTTGTATATATATGAAACCTTGCAAGAGCACAGTCAGGTTTAACTGTTGTATACATATGAAACCTTGCAAGTGCAGTCAGATTTAAATGTATGGAACTTTGCTAGGACACAATCAGATTTAACTGTTGTATATGGAATCTTGCAAGAGCACAGTCAGGTTTTACTGTTGTATATCGGCAACCATATCATATACTATCAGTAATTTAAACCATCTCCATAACACAGTAAAGAGACAAAGAACTTGATGTTGGTCATGTATTCAAAGTATCAGTCACCTGAAAACTATGGAAGTAATTCGCTCAATCAGAATTGTAATATGGTAAATACAGCAATTCTAAAAAGTGCGAGGACATTAACTTTACTTTGAATTAAGTGTGGTCACAATTAAAGTCACACATATCGCCACTTGATACTGAGCTTATAAAAATTATATTCTATCTACATGATGCAATAATAAAATAAAACAGACCCTCATTTCTATTTTGGAAAGGGTCATAATTACACATTTTTACATAATTTGCACATTTTTCTATTTTTTGAAACAGTATCCTTGACCCAATTAATCTTAAAACAATCAAAACTTCTATTTTTAGTAACAGCTACCTTTAATTGTGACCCTATTTTCCTCAAAATAATTTGCACGCTTCCTTTTCATTTCCATAGGCGTTACAGTAATACACACAATTCATCTTAAAAGAAACTAAAGTTAATGAGTGGAAATTTATAAATTGATAATCATACAAGTGGAAAAAAACTGTTGTTTCTGATCTGAATGGGTCATCTGAAGAACTCATGTGAGCTTTTATACCAATATATATGACCAAGTTTGGTTACCATTTATAAAGCAAAAACTACAGTTTTTCAATCAAACAATATCTCAAGGGCCATAACTCTGTCCCCTCTATAGAAAAGTTACATGTAAGTCATTAAAAAATATTGCAGCCCAATCCCAGAGTGATCACAAACACTACACCTTACAATACAATGTACCTCATAGGTTTGTGACTAGAGAAAAAGTTCAACCATTTAATAAATATTAAACCTACATCCCACCATGATCACAGACACTACACCTTACAATACAATAGACAATGTACCTCATAGGTTTGTGACTTGAGAAAAGGTTCAACCATTTAATAAATATTAAACCTACATCCCACCATGATCACAGACACTACACCTTACAATACAATAGACAATGTACCTCATAGGTTTGTGACTTGAGAAAAGGTTCAACCATTTCATAAATATTAAACCTACATCCCACCATGATCACAGACACTACACCTTACAATAGACGATTTACCTCATAGCTTTGTGACTAGAGAAAAGGTTCAACCATTTAATAAATATTTAAGCTACATCCCACCATGATCACAGACACTACACCTTACAATACAATAGACAATGTACCTCATAGGTTTGTGACTTGAGAAAAGGTTCAACCATTTAATAAAAATTAAAGCTACATCCCACCATGATCAAAAACACTACACCTTACAATACAATAGACAATGTACCTCATAGGTTTGTGACTTGAGAAAAGGTTCAACCATTTAATAAATATTAAACCTAATCCCACCATGATCATAGACACTACACCTTACAATACAATAGACAATGTACCTCATAGGTTTGTGACTAAAGAAAAGGTTCAACCATTTAATAAATATTTAAGCTACATCCCACCATGATCACAGACACTACACCTTACAATACAATAGACAATGTACCTCATAGGTTTGTGACTAAAGAAAAGGTTCAACCATTTAATAAATATTAAAGCTACATCCCACCATGATCACAGACACTACACCTTACAATACAATAGACAATGTACCTCATAGGTTTGTGACTAAAGAAAAGGTTCAACCATTTAATAAATATTTAAGCTACATCCCACCATGATCACAGACACTACACCTTACAATACAATAGACAATGTACCTCATAGGTTTGTGACTAAAGAAAAGGTTCAACCATTTAATAAATATTAAAGCTACATCCCACCATGATCACAGACACTACACCTTACAATACAATAGACAATGTACCTCATAGGTTTGTGACTAAAGAAAAGGTTCAACCATTTAATAAATATTTAAGCTACATCCCACCATGATCACAGACACTACACCTTACAATACAATAGACAATGTACCTCATAGGTTTGTGACTAAAGAAAAGGTTCAACCATTTAATAAATATTTAAGCTACATCCCACCATGATCACAGACACTACACCTTACAATACAATAGACAATGTACCTCATAGGTTTGTGACTAAAGAAAAGGTTCAACCATTTAATAAATATTAAAGCTACATCCCACCATGATCACAGACACTACACCTTACAATACAATAGACAATGTACCTCATAGGTTTGTGACTAAAGAAAAGGTTCAACCATTTAATAAATATTTAAGCTACATCCCACCATGATCACAGACACTACACCTTACAATACAATAGACAATGTACCTCATAGGTTTGTGACTAAAGAAAAGGTTCAACCATTTAATAAATATTAAAGCTACATCCCACCATGAACAAAAACACTACAACTTACAATACAATAGACAATGTACCTCATAGGTTTGTGACAAGAGAAAAGGTTCAACCATTTAATAAATATTAAAGCTACATCCCACCATGATCACAGACACTACACCTTACAATACAATAGACAATGTACCTCATAGGTTTGTGACAAGAGAAAAGGTTCAACCATTTAATAAATATTAAAGCTACATCCCACCATGATCACAGACACTACACCTCACAGAACAATGTCCACAAAACACCCAATAATACTACACACAATTCATGTCAGAGGCTTGGTAAAACTTCATTCTTTTCATTATTCTCCTACATATTTCTATCTGACTTCTTTCATTGTATCATGCAACTTATCGCAATATTACTACTTACACACCTTACTATTTTTCTTATCTTAAGCTTTCATAATTTAAAAAAAGATACTTCAGAGAAGTTATTTAAGAAATTGTGGACAACGGAAAACCTTTTAAGGGAATAGCCAAGTTGAACCATGTCGGCCATATTGACCGATATAAAGTGGGTCCCATGAAAAAAATCTTTCCTTTGATTTGATAAACATCTGTGCCAAATATAGTGCTTTTTGCATTTCCGAAATATTTTGTCATTTTTTGTTACAAATTGATTGGCCCATTAAATTTTGCTCTGATGAGCTAAAGAACATGGAAGCTTTAAATGGTCATGCAAAGGGAGATAATAATTTTCTCACCATTTGTCGTATTTATCTCTCTTGTTATAATCGAACTTGACTTTCCATTTGCCTTCCTTTGTGTTGACCTTGACCACAGACCCTGTGTACCATTTCTTGTTTATGCTCGCCTCCACTTGCATCCCAATATCACCTGTAATATACATACATACATTCATGTAATTTCACAATAATAAATTTAAATCATTAGAAAGATATGTGTTACATTGCTTATCGATGTACCCCAATCAAATAGTACATACTTTACCAATCAGAAATCAAAAATTAGAATTTATTCATAGGACAAGGATGACAACTATACAGTAAATTTTAATAATCAAATGCCTCAAAGGCCTGAAGGAAGGCTCGCTGCTTGTGTTAATTCAAAAATGTAGGTTTCGGAAATTGGAAAACTTAGTTAGATTTCTGATATGTTAAGTAAGAAGGCAATTCATTGGGATTTAGAAAAGAATGTGGTGTGTTTGATATTTTTTTTGTATATCTATATAAATAAACTCCTGCATACAATACAGAGTCCATATCAATACTTTTCCAACAGTACCTATCAAACGGTTTTAATACTGCATTTGCAAAAAATGCTGAACAACATGGTACACACTGTCTTCCCTGTGAAAATTGACTGAATATTCGATGACCCTGGTGAAAATTGCCATTTACAGGGAATTTTGTAAACTGGTAACGTGGTGGTCCAGGAATCCTTTCCAAATCTCCACATAAAAGTTATCAACATGAACAACCTATATGAAAGCTTGACAAACAAACCTTCATAATCTGACGTTTGACTTTTTGATAGAGTATTGATCAAATGAGTCATCTGAACTCTCAACTTGTCCAACTCCTCAAGCAAGAATTTCAATGATTCAGTTCCAGATATATTATATTTTAACTTCAACTCCAGATTTTGTTTTTCGATGAATCACCTTCAGTCATATATTTTGTGCTACAACTCCAGTCAATTTTAATATCTCCAGTTCAATAGTAATGATTTATGGATAAAGATATCCATTCAGCACAAAATGTCCCTGATTGTCCGAGAATATACCACACATTATCCAGAACTCTTTGTCCAGATCAAAACAAACATGACCTACTTACAGATTTACATGAATATCGACTTTAGTTATGTTTGACTGTCATAAAGCTTTTAATCAACAATATAAATTATCAATTAATTGCATTATAAATGTTTTTGCGTGACCTAGATTTAATCAATCTAAAAAATACAACACAGACACAACCAACATAATGGTCGGATGACCTAATTAAAGGTTAAATATGTTTGGATAAACTAATTAGCAGCAAAAATTGAGTAGCAATACAACAGTATATGATAAGGGTAAATATATATATGAAATTATGAATGTATATTTAAATCAATTACTTTGAGCGGTGGATCTGTACATCAACATCAAAACACTGCTTGCATAAGATGACAGATTGGCACATTTTTCTGTCAACGACAAAAATAGCCCTGAACCTAATTACTTTATTTTACTATCAAAATCAAAAGGGACATTCAATAGTGAATGAAATTACACTTACAATCACTTTTTATGCTTCACATATCGTACATGTATCTTTGAATTTTTATACAAAAAAAAATCCGCGATAAATAAAAAAACTTTGGATCTTTTGTTGTCCTCTTCTACGGCAAATGCGTTTTGAAACTTGTGAACTACTTTATTGGTTGGATGAATATGGCGATCCTGTCATATGTTACCTATATAACAGATTGCTAGGGCTACACGACAGCTAAGGAAGTCAGAGCTTCGCTTGCCTTCCAAAAAATGATTCTTGTAAAATTTGATTGATTGACTTATTGAATATTTTGCATCATTTTTATACCATCACGGGCTAACAGATGATCAGTTAACCTAACCACCCCTTTCTGGGATCCAGGAAAGTTAACCATTACTTGAGCACACCTCATCTCAACAAGTAAATGATAACTTTAACACTTGAATCAGCAGTGAGACGAATGAAAATGAGATGCAATGTCGTATATCAACTGTCACAGAGTTTGTGGCCATGCTTGGACTCAAACTCAAGACACTGGATTAAAAGTCAAACACGCTAAAGACTGATCTATTTGGGCCCGGTTGTAAAATTTGAACATAGAATTTAACCTGCATTGTGTAATTATACAGCTACACATCAAATTATATTAATTAACTTCACAGACACTTTCAAAAGTTATTCATCAGGAACTAACTAAATAAATGTATGCACAGACAGACAGACGGGCAGGGGTAACACTAAATGCCCCTTCACCATTCTTAAAAACAACACAACACACGGATTTCAACGTACCGTGTGTTTCTACTTCTGATGCAGACATGTTGGCGTCACAGTCATCCACTTCCATGTCAAATCCTGTGTCTGCTGCCTCATCATCTGATTCCTGAATCACATAAACAAATGTTATGTTCCACTGAATGATATATGGACATAGTTGCATGAAAAATGTTACATTTGCTCAAATGTGTCATGGACACAGCATTGCAAAACAAATGTTACATTTGACTGACTTTGTCTAAACAGATACAAACATATAAACAAATGTTACATTTTGTCCAATGGCACCTTGAAACAGCTACTCAAATAAACAAATGTAACATTTGGTCCAATGGCACCTTGATACAGCTGCTCAAATAAACAAATGTTACATTTGATTCACATCGCCTGAATGATAACAGATACAACCAAATAAACAAATGTTACATTTGGTCCAATGACAACATGATACAGCTGCTCAAATAAACAAATGTAACATTTGACTAACTTTGCCTGAATGATAACAGATACAACCAGAAAAAACAAATGTAACATTTTGTCCAATGGCACCATGATAGCGCTGATCAGATAAACAAATGTTACATTTGACTGACTTGCCTGAATGATAACAGATACAATAAATAAACAAATGTTACATTTGGTCCAATGATATCTTGATACAGCTGAGATTCTGAATAATACCATGACAAAAACACAAACATTTATAACATATGACTGAACGTTACCTGGACAGTCACAAAAACTAATGCTAGTCACAAAAACTAATGCTACATTTAACTATTTTAGATTTTGATAAAGCCAAATAAACAAACTGATCATGCTGGGAATGATGATGATTATAATGAATGATCTACACAGCAGTTGATATAATCTTCCCAAGAGATTCAAATCAAGCACTGCTGGATATTTATGTCTTGTAACACTTTTATTCAGTAAAAAAAAAAAAACTAATATCCTTTGTATGACAGTTTACATCTGATAGTATTATTGCCATAGATGTACCAAAAAAACTCCTCGACACCTAATCTCTGCTTTAAAGAATAATATCAGATTTCTCCAAATTTTAAAATAAGCTAAAAACAATTTTCCAAATATATCATGCTTATATATACTAACTGACTCCAAATTGCCAAATGGATATCTATTTAAATATGCCAAAATAATATACTGACAGATTTCCTAACTTGGGCTATGCACCTAAGTAAGACTTAAATAGATTTCCTAACTTGGGCTAAGCACCTAGGTTAGACTAAAACAGATTTCCTCACGTGGGCTATACACCTAGGTTAGACTAAAATATATTTCCCGCTTAAAATTACAACATTATTGTGACACATGATTTTTTTTCAATTTGATCCATTATATAGGATTACACATAGTAAAATTGTTTTATCTTAGAAAGAGTCCTTATGACAATGTAAAGGCCATCAAGCAGTATTTAAGTGCCGTCTGATTTTAGAAAATGGGGATTTCCTTTCAAGTTTACCACTCCAATTCAAATGTCAAGTTTGTGCCATTTTTTGATGGATATGACATACATGTAACCATTTGGATTTTATTCATGGATGATAATGTGATTTTTTTTATCCATTTTAAAAATAATACTAATTTTTAAAACATTTAAAGCGTTTTTCCCCAGATATGCACCCTTTAATTTGAGGCACTGAAATCCTTAATATTCACAATCATGTATAAAACTTTACCTCTTTCATAGGAGACTTGCTTCGCCTGCTTCGTGCTGATGATGTACCATTTACCTCTGTCTTCTGTGGCGGTGCCCTGGACGACCGACCTCTTCTAGGCGTCGCTTCCTCGGAGTCCGACTCTGTGGACTCTGGTTTTGACGACTTGTTTCCCCGCGTTTTCTTTACAGGCGTTTCTTCTTCTGACTCCTCTTCTTCATCCTGCGATGAAGCTGTGGGTGCCCTGCGCTTTCCTGATAATTTATTATTTTCTGCTGCCTTGGACTGAAAGTAGATGATAAACTCATTAATAACACTAATAACACAATAATAGTTGGGAAATAATCTACAGTAATAAATGTCTGGCAACTGTTTCATGATTTTATATAAGCAACCAACATGTTTTCAATATTTCATTCATAATAATAATTTAGCTCAATGTTGATGCTTTCATGAATGCTTCCTGGGTAGAACAAGGGACTGGTTTCACGAATCATCCAAATCTGAAAATATCTTCTCTTCAAAAATCTCAATTTATCTAAATGAAAATTTTGAACTCACAACTGTCATGTTAAATGACCACACAAGTTTAAACTTAGAGCAAGTTTTAATACATTGGTAAGGGATAACATGCAAAATTATCTACATAAATTAATGACTGATAGATTGAATATTTAGCGTCATTTTATGACATATTAAGATATGAATTTTTGTGATAGTAAGATGGACTTGTTCAGTTGTTGTCTATAGTTTGTGGTGCAATAGTGTAATGGATACAGAATTGACATCTCGCGCCAGATGTCACCAATGTTCAATCAAACTTTGGACTGATTGCCTTCCAAAAACAATTATTAGTTCTACTTCCAGGATTTTACAAAAGCTTTCTAAAAGTAAAATATATATTAAAAATATTTGTTTCTAATTACCGATGTTATATATAATCTTTATTTCCTCCATATATGAAGAGATAATACATACATGTATTACAGAAACATGATAAATGGGAATTATTTGAAAAGATTTATAAATACATGTAGTTACAATTTCAATACTGTCTAACAATCAATATTTACATTTCAACATGTAGATTTCACATATATATAAATAGTTAAGAACCATATGAAAAATGAAGCAGGTAATTATGGTTGTAAGATAGCTATTTACATTAATGACAACAACAACAACAACATATATGATAATAGTCATACATGTAGTTATATATTGTTAGAAATAAATAATGTCATTTTGTTTATTAAAATTCACATTGATAATACATACTAAGCACTCATATTAAGACAGCCTTAATCGAAACATTAAGACAACTAAGACGAGCTCACATGTTTTTTTGTTGTTAAAAATAAAGTGCTTTAAATGAGATTTTTTTACACACAAACACAGCAATCACCCACAAACATTCAAGCATTCAAACACACACACACACGCACGCATTTGCTCGTTCGCACGCATACAAGAAGGCACGGCACACAGACAGACAGAAACACACACATATATATACAAACATCTATGCAATTATTATATAGATATATATCAAATAATGATTATGTTAATTACATTATCAGCGCGCTTGCAACAGTTTATGTTTACAGGATTTCATGTTAACATTTGTCCGCTCTTCATGACTAGTGAACATTTGGTCAGGACAAGTAAGATTTAAGAAAATGACCTCAATATTTCTTTGATTTTAAGCATTCAATTTAAAATATTGGAAAGGGAGGACGATTAGCTTTTTTATCAGAAATTTCAAGCCCTGCAGGTTCTTTCAAGAACTAATTAATATTCAACATGAAATGATTTTTAAATAATGAACACTCTAGACCAGAGTAAGTCAGATGTCATAAAGCTGACCTCCATAAATATAAACAGACTAGCATAAAAAAAAGCCTCTCATAGACAGCTTAGTACTGGATCTTGCTGAGAAACATAATATAGGCTTGAGCTTACATTGTAATCAAGGTTAAATAAAGTTATTATAAAAGATTAATTGAATACTGATTGATTGAATATTAAGCATTACTTTAATGCCATCTAGGGCTAACAGACAATGAGTTAACCTAACAACTCTTTCCTGGGATCCTGGAAGGTTAACCAGTACTGGAGCACACCCATCTTCGCAAGTAACTGATAACTTTCCCACTTGAATCAATGCTGTATATCAACCATCACAGAAACTGTTTTAAAACTTTTAAATTTTAAACTCATTTGAAATTTAATACTTTATTCCGAAATTTACAGTGCTTTAATATGTGCAGCACAGAGTGGGTACAGTACTTAACGTTAAAATCTTCAAAATTCAAATTTCATCTTGAATATTAATTTTTTTTTTATTTTTTTATTCAGTTTGATGCGACTGGGATTTCTGTGCTGATTATGTTTTATGATCTTACCTTTTAAGCCGAGTCTTTAAATTGTTATGCAATACTATGTAAGCAAATTTTACTGTATGTACAGCACTTTTGAACGTATTTCTGATATGGTAAGAGTGCTATATAAGTGTGGTATAATAATAATAATAATAATAATAATAATAATAATAATAATAATAATAATAATGAAATTACTAAAATCTTTTACAAGAAATATATTCATTTTTATGACAGCATAATTATGATTGATTCAACTTAGAAACAATGTCTAGAAAACAGTTCACCTTCTTTGCCGCCTCTGCTGCTTTTTTCTTTGCCTTCTCTTCCTGATCTTTTTTTCTTTGTTTCTCTTCCTGTTCTTTTTTCTTTGCTTTTTCCTTTTCTTCCTGTTCTTTCCTTCGCTGTCTTTCTTTTTCTTCTGCTTCTTTTCTTTTTCGCCTTTCCTCTGCATCTTTTTCTCGCTGTTTCCGCCTTGCTTCTTCCTCCTTCTTTCTTCTCTTTTCATCCATCTCTTTCTGCTTTTGTTTCTGTTTTTGTTCCTGTTCTCTTCGTTTTTTCCGCTCCTCTATTTCCTCTTTCCTTCTTCTTTCCTCTTCCTCTTCTTCTTCTTCCTCAATTCTTTTCCTTTCTTCTGCTTCTTTCTTTCTATCCATTTCTTGTAATTCCCTTGATGAAGTCACAACCCTGTTTTTCTGTATGAAACACAAATCAATACTATATCAATAAAATTTTGATGTCTCAAATATATATATATATTTCGTCCTATTAGTGCAAAAATGTGTCAAATGTCTTATTATTTTACCTACATTTAGCACCTTTTTGCCCTAAAGGAAGGATTCGTTCTTTTAAAAGAGTATTGATGTGATAATGGAACAAGAGATGATAATTAATTTATTTTACTAAAGACATACCCAACATTGGTAACATTGTTTTAGGTTTAATTCCACATTACAGTTTAAATGTGGCATCCAGTTTTATGAGATAGAGCTGAAATGAATACGTCAGACTCAGTAGAACTGCCATCCTCACGCAAGTAACTGGCAAATGTTCTCAAATAAAGTGGCTGGACCAAGAGCTTAGATGAGAGAGGTTAAGTATCCTGAGACACAATCACGAACAACCACAAATAATAAACAAGACGCTGCAAGTGGGTGCACATGCTGGTCTTTTAAGTAGGTAAAGGTCAGCAATCTTGGTGATCAGTTTAAAAAATCAATACTATTACTGGAAAACAAAATATATATAAAATAAAACAAATTCAAACCAAAACTAAACAAAGACCTTTAGCCTAAGGTTTTTGAGCCCAAAGTATTGAAACATAAGTCACTTAGCTACATACATTGTTTGTATAACATGATATAAATGTACCGTATTTATAAAGTTTAGTCATAAAAGTATTTTATTGAGAAATAGACGAGAAGCTGAGTCCAACATAACACTTTAACAGAACCATCCCTACATCAGAGTCAAGACAATAGCTCCATTAAATAGGTGAAGGTCAGTGATGTAAACATTTAACATGAAGATGAATAGTTTACAGAACCAAGACCTAGTGCTGAAAAAGTTTACAGAACCAAGACCTAGTGAAAAAGTTTACAGAACCAAGACTAGTGCTGAAATAGTTTACAGAACCAAGACCTAGTGCTGAAATAGTTTACAGAACCAAGACCTAGTGCTGAAATAGTTTACAGAACCAAGACCTAGTGCTGAAATAGTTTACAGAACCAAGACCTAGTGCTGAAATAGTTTACAGAACCAAGATTGCTGAAAAACAAAATAGATTTTAAAAAAATTAATACTGAGCTAAACAAAAAACTTTAACTAAGGTTTTGGAGCCTATAATATGCGAACTTGGTTAATTAACTTTATAAATTGTTTGCATAACATGATATGAAGTGTAGTTACAATAAAATAAGCAGTTTGTTCTAAAACAGAGAAAAGGCTGAGCTAAACATATATCTTTAATTGGACACGGCTGACGTCAGCTCTTGACAATAGCTCTTCGCTTTCTCTCAAAAAGATGAGATTAAAAAATAAAGAAATGAGGCAACATACATGCATTTTTTCCAACATTTCTAACTTCTTCTTAATGTCTGCTTCAAGGTCTTTCTCCTTGTCTTCGTGTGATTTTGATTCTTTTTTGAGAACACCCTCTGGAAAATTCATTTTTTGCTCCGCAGCAGTACATCTGTAAATGTATTAATTCTGAACCTGAACCATATGTATCAATGCTGCATGGTCTACATAAATATCTGAACCTGAACCATATGTATCAATGCTGCATGGTCTACATAAATATCTGAACCTGAACCATATGTATCAATGCTGCATGGTCTACATAAATATCTGAACCTGAACCATATGTATCAATGCTGCATGATCTACATAAATATCTGAACCTGAACCATATGTATTAATGCTGCATGGTCTACATAAATATCTGAACCTGAACCATATGTATCAATGCTGCATGATCTACATAAATATCTGAACCTGAACCATATGTATCAATGCTGCATGGTCTACATAAATATCTGAACCTGAACCATATGTATCAAAGCTGCATGGTCTACATAAATATCTGAACCTGAACCTGAACCTTATGTATCAATGCTGCATGGTCTACATAAATATCTAAACCTGAACCATATGTATCAATGCTGCATGGTCTACATAAATATCTGAACCTGAACCATATGTATCAATGCTGCATGATCTACATAAATATCTGAACCTGAACCATATGTATCAATGCTGCATGGTCTACACAAATATCTGAATCTGAACCTTATGTATCAATGCTGCATGGTCTACATACATGTAAATATCTGAACCTGAACCTTATGTATCAATTCTGCATGGTCTACATAAACATCTGAACCTGAACCATATGTATCAATGCTGCATGGTCTACACAAATATCTGAACCTGAACCATATGTATCAATGATGCATGGTCTACATAAATATCTGAACCTGAACCATATGTATCAATGCTGCATGATCTACATAAATATCTGAACCTGAACCATATGTATCAATGCTGCATGATCTACATAAATATCTGAACCTGAACCTTATGTATCAATGCTGCATGGTCTACATAAATATCTGAACCTGAACCATATGTATCAAAGCTGCATGGTCTACATAAATATCTGAACCTGAACCATATGTATCAATGCTGCATGGTCTACATAAATATCTGAACCTGAACCATATGTATCAATGCTGCATGGTCTACATAAATATCTGAACCTGAACCATATGTATCAAAGCTGCATGGTCTACATAAATATCTGAACCTGAACCATATGTATCAATGCTGCATGGTCTACATAAATATCTGAACCTGAACCACATGTATCAATGCTGCATGGTCTACATAAATATCTGAACCTGAACCATATGTATCAATGCTGCATGATCTACATAAATATCTGAACCTGAACCATATGTATCAATGCTACATGGTCTAGTTTGGCAATTTCAATTTGACATGTATGTATGTATATATGCTTCTGTATGCGTTTGATGTTTAATGTTTTGCATGCACCTGTATGATAAGTTTGTTTCTAGTTTATTCATATTTCTGAAAATAAAATATTGGTAAACACAAGACATCCATCACTTACATGTATTTAATACACATATTACTATATATAGTAACAAAAAAGGGCATGTTTTAAGCCGGTTATTGCCTTCACGCGCTGATTATCACTTATCGGCCTGGGCCGAAAACTCATAATCATAATCGGCCCGGTGAATGCGGGGGCGTGAAACCAATGACCACGATAAACATCATCATTGTCTGTTTATTTTCAATATGTCAGTATATTCTTTCACAGATAAAAAGTAAGTGTCTTCTTTAAAGAAAATCGCGAGTGTTTGTGTACATTATTTTATTATTTCCATTCTGTTTCTAACGTAAACAAATCAAGAGAAGCAACTGCATAGCGACCTACATTTGAAACTGAAAAGTAAATAAAAATCTTAAAATACGACGTCAACGTCATAATGGCACAATAGCTCAGTTGGTTAACTTGCACGTCATATTACATTTTATCAATCTGAACGTCGTGTGTTCAAGACGCTTCAATGACGGTTTCTTTTTGTTTTAAAATAAAATTGTTTATATATTTTTTTTTTCTTTCATTTTATACATGGTTAAAATATAAATAAAGTATGTGTACACATAATTTAGAAGCATGTGTAATAAAGAGTTTGATTAATGGACATCATGAGCATTGCCTTGTAGTGGTAAGTGAAAACGTAATTACTCCCTTTGAGTGTCGCAACAAAAGACTTTAATACACGACAGAGCCAGGCCGGGAGGTGATAATCGGCCCGAACTCATAATGGCCTTCGGGTTATTTTCCGGGCCGATTATCACCTCCCAGCCCGGCTCTGTCCTGTATTAACCTCTAAATCCTGGTTGAGGACAGCGATTATAATTGTCCAGTTTTATACCATATCCATCATTTGGAATAATAAAGCAAAACAAACACTTTTTTTTTTTAAAGATATTCATTCAACAAAGGCATTAATAAAATGCAAGAAATTAGTTGCCACTTTAAGTGCCACTGCAGAAATAAACATTGCAGAAATAAAACTCTCTGATTTTGAGGTAAAAATGCAGAAATTTATGGTCGCAGAAAAACAACCTTTCTACGGGAACAGATTTGGTTGTTACCATATATTTAGGTTTATAAGGTTTGACACAAAAATGCAACAGAAGCTCTGCAGAGTTTCACCATGTCCTATTTTCTCACCTTATAAAATGTCCTAGGGAAAGGATTTATTCTCTTTATCAAATGATGGGGTCAAACCTACTTACTTGCTGTGTTGTGTATCAGGGTTATTGTTACATATCCAGTCATCACTGAATTCCTTCCCAACATTCCCTGATGAAAACGGCAGTGATCGCCACTTAAGACAGGCATCTGGAATAACAATAACATTTACAAGAAAAAATTAACATCTATCTTAAAATATCATTAGGTGTTTAATGGAAACATGTCAAATGTCTTCATAAGAATGAATTGGAGTTTCATGGGATACTTAACACATAAAAGGTTTTATAAAGATAACAGGAAGGAGTCCTGGCTTAAAGGTAGTACATCAGGAAAAATCACGTTACATTATGAATATCTTAAAAAAAATGAAATTATATTTTTATTGAATACAAAGGATCTTCTTATCATTAATAAATAAAATCCAAATGGTTTGGTATATAGAAACCACAAAAACATGCAACAAAAACAATAATTTAATCAGATTGGTTAAACGTGAAAAAAAGATCTCCATTCAAGAAACCATCTAAAGACACATCAATGTCAGGACAACCAATCATAAACCATCTAAATATACATCAATGTCCAAACAACCAATCATAAACCATCTACAGATACATCAATGTCAAAACAACCAATAAGATGCATCAATGTCAGAACAACCAATAAGATACATCAATGTCAGAACAACCAATCATAAACCATCTAAAGATACATCAATGTCAAAACAACCAATCATAAACCATCTAAAGATACATCAATGTCAAAACAACCAATAAGATACATAACAGAAAAACCAACCATAAACCACCTACAGATACATCAATGTCAGAACAACCAACCATGAACCATTTAAAGATACATCAATGTCAGAATAACCAATCATAAACCATCTAAAGATACAACAATGTCAGAACGACCAATCATACACCATCTAAAGATAATTCAATGTCAGAACGACCAATCATAAATCATCTTATGTTACATTAATGTCAGAACGACCAACCATAAACCATCTAAAGATACAACAATGTCAGAACAACCAATCATACACCATCTAAAGATAATTCAATGTCAGAATGACCAATCATAAACCATCTAAAGATACATAAATGTCAGAACAACCAACCATAAACCATCTTAAGATACATCAATGTCAGAACAACCAATCATAAACCATCTAAAGATACATCAATGTCAGAACAACCAACCATAAACCATCTAAAGATACATCTATGTCAGAACGACCAACCATAAACCATCTAAAGATACACCAATGTCAGAACGACCAACCATAAACCATCTAAAGGTACATCAGTGTCAGAACCACCAACCATAAACCATCTAAAGATACAACAATGTCAGAGGATACACCAATGTCAGAACAACAAATCATAAACCATCTTAAGATACAACAATGTCAGAATGACCAATCATAAACCATCTAAATATACATCAATGTCAGAACAACCAATCATAAACCATCTTAAGATACATCAATGTCAGAATGACCAACCATAAACCATCTAAAGATACATCAATGTCAGAACAACCAATAAGATGAATCAATGTCAGAACAACCAAAAAATACATCAATGTCAGAACAACCAATCATGAAACCATCTTAAAATAATCACATCTACTTACCACACTGTAAAGTAACATTGATCTGCATGGCACGTTTCCTGATATATTTACTATCTTCAGAAGGGGCGTCTTTCCAACGCTGACTTATATAACCGAAATTCTCCCTTAAAACAAAATTCAACATTTTACACTTTATGAAATAACTTTTTTTATCTTCTATACATATAATTCATAACAGTAGTATGTTGATAGTAATTCATAAAGCAAGTGGGCGTTTTACCCTCACTATTCCAAATGTTAAAATGGCCACAAAATTCAAACCAGTAATGTAGGTAATATAACAAATGGGCTCTCTGGACAGTCAGCCATGTTCCTTATCTGCAATTGTTTTATTTTTCTCTGACATACATATAGGATCCATTTTAGCCAAATGGTAGAAGTTGTCTTTTCAAGATCACTAATCCCTTACTGCCGAGGTCGTAGGTTCGAATCTAGCTAGGTCCAAAAACATCATGCGAGACATTTTGCCTTTTGCCAAATGAAAATGGTTCTACTAAAAATTCATGTATATAGATTTGAGGTGGTCCTCCGTCAACAAGAGGGCCATGGGCTTTAAAGGTCACTTGATTATCCTTGATGACATAAAACTATTTTGAATCTACAACCCACCCTAAGACATTATATTAACCGTCATATCAGCAACAATAAATCACACCAAAAAACATTCACATAAGTCTATTCAGTCATAAGAAATAACATTTTTTGTCATTTTCTCTTATATAGATTTAGTAAAGTAGGCCCCACCCTAAGGGCCATACTGTGAGACCCAGGAACATGCAGTTCACAATTTTAATAAAAAACCCATATGCGTCCATATTCATGGTCACCGTTGTTTCCCAGTGCTTCCAAAAGTAAGAAGAAGATTTTCAAAGTTTACCTTGAATTTGACTATTTTGCCTCCCTCCCCCTCCCCCCCCCGCCCCCAAGGCCCCAGGGAGGGGGGGACCATGCAATTCACAATTTTGATTCACTCTAAAGCTGCATACAACATTTAATTACAATTGAGCTTACGCTATTTGAGAAGAAGATGAAAATGTCAATTGTTTACTTGCGCACGACGGACGAAAGACAAAAGATGATCGCAAAAGTTCCCTTGAGACAAAGTCTCAGGTGACCTAATAAAAACTGGATGCCATAGATATAGATTATATCCTGCACTGAAAAAAGCAGTAAACCCAATTCAATTACTAATTCATGTCTCGTGTTATCTTCAGCAGGAATATGATTAAAATTTTGACAAACCCTAGTTATCTGTAATGAATCTATGAAATAAGTAAGCACTTACCAGAATTTTAAAACACCCTGTTGTGCTGAAATGAAAATACATGTAGATATAAAAGTGTTTATTAATTATTATTTTAGCAGATCATCATGTCCAATTAAGTAATATAATATATATTTTTTATAATTCATTTAAATATTATATATAAGGGGAGTTATTGCATGGTGTTTTTTTCAATTCGATTGATTGATTGATTGATTGATTGATTGAATATTTAGCAAATTTTTATGCCATCGAGGGCTAAAAGACGATCAGTTAACCTAACCACTGTTTCCTGGGATTAACCAGTACTCGAGCACACCCCATATCCGCAAGTAACTGATAACTTTCCCACTTGAATTAGCGGTGGGAGACGAATGATAATGATACACAATGTCCTATATCAATCATCACGAAAACTGTTGCCGAGCGGCGATTCGAACTTAAGACCCCTGGATTGATAGTCAGACTTTTTAATTTGAAGAAAAAGCAATCATTTACACAATTATTTGAATTGTTTACAAATATCTAAACTTTTTAAATCCATTAGAAATGACTATCTGTGTTTATCTTTATTAAAATTCTTTCAATACTTGGCAACTTTATTCCCATGTGATTTACCTATATCTAAATCCTTTCAATAATGAACCATATATTCACACACTGACTTAACTTTACCAATATTAAAAAATATCACTTTTACATCCCTCCAATAAAGGCCAAGAAATTACTTACCTATATTTAAATCCTTCCAATATTGGACCATATGTTCCCACAAGACTAAGTCCATCCTTAAAAAAAAAATGTTTGCTGTGCTCCGACCCAGTATTTTCCATGTTGGTGGGTAGGTAGCTAATTTTTTTAATGCAAATTTTGATTTTGCAGTCATTTTAAAGAAAAATGTACAGAAATTATGAAAAAAAATCAAATGCTTAGAAAGTCAATAAAAATGTTTGTGTAGCTGCAATTTTGAGTGAGTAGGTAGGCGCACGGTAAACAATATATTTTTTAAGGATGTTTTATAAGGATGGCCTTACCTATATTTAAATCCTTCCAATATTGGACCATGTGTTCCCCCATAGCTTTCATGAGATGCCTGTATTCTTTGGCATCAGCAAAATCTTGCTTATTATGGGTTGGTTCTAATACATAGTAGGGTACATTGACTATCCCCACCACACCGCTGCAGAAACTGAAAGTAAAAATGAAAAAAATATATATTTATATATCAACATTCAAATTTTGGTACCAGTTGGCAAGTATATGTAGGCAGTATTTTAAGCCGAAATTAAGATAAAATGTTGGTGCTTCATCTGGAAAAATAGGCGGGCGGTACATCATAGAATCTGGGTTTTGTAATATACAAGTAATTTAGCAATACTCCCTGATACCAATCATGCACCAAAAAACAAAGAATATGAAGACATAAACTAATTTCATAAATACAAATATAAAATACAACAAAATCATATATTTAAGAGAAAACAAAACAGAAAATAGAAAAACTGTATAAAATAGTTTATAATATATGTTTTAAAGAAGAGGTCCAAGATGGACGTTTGTGCACTTTGCAAAGGAACACACATATATATTGGCAGAATCCTAGGTGTACTGCAGTCATAAGGACACAGGGTGACAACACGTATTGATGCATTCACTACAAGGTATGTCCCAAAAGTAATACGACGCATTTAGAAATATGCCTTTCAGTGTTGTTTCAATCCAAACAAAACTTGGCATGAATACTTTTCAATATTTAAACTATAAGCATGCAAAATTTCAATATCGTACACTACCATTTAACATTAATTTTGACAAGTCAAAATGTATATGTAACAAAGTATGGGGGAGTTTGACGTTATTTGTGCGATGTCAAGTTGACATTCATATGAAAGTCATTCTTTTTTCGAACTATGAACCGCTGTGCAAAACACAATTTTTGTGTTACTGCACCCACTACAGGTACATGTTACGATACTATGATAACTCATAGATCCTAACCACAGAATGTACACTCAGGTACATGGCCCGGAGGTATTGAAAGCACTTTTCACCAAGATCTGACTTGAATCCCAGAAAAGACACACAAGATTTCGGTCGACCAGATCACTGATGGTCAGTTACTTTTTACTCATCATTGGAAACCCATTTGTACCACCAATAGATAAGACTCCAGGATATGCTTTTTGTTAAAGACTCCAATTATTTTACTATTCAAATTCACACTTCTTCTTTTGAAAATGCGCAAAATATTAAAATGTTTATTGACAACGTCGAATTTTTAAACAACATTAATTTTGCACATGATCTGAAACTATGTCCACTGTTATTTCATAACATTTGGCAAGATATTGAGGAAGTTGTTTGCTTTCCAAGGAAATGTTGTTTTTTAAATGGCGTCTTATTTCAAAGTCCCCCGTATTTCTAAACTCGCGTTACTATGGTGACTTTTGATGATGACTGAAAGTTGATTTGATGTTTTATGACAATAGAAGATGTGTCAATCTATCTATTGATACCATTGGTTTACATGTGACGCCCTAAATACAAAAATGAAGGGTCATCCTATTACTTTTGGGACATACCTTGTATGTCACTTTTGATTTTAGGGTCACTTTATTATAACTGTTATTGTTCAATGACATTTCGTCTCGATGTAATCGTCATTTTATTTTATTTAAATAAAATTATTATTTAACACTGTGTCCAATTTTCAGTGAAATGTGTCACTATTTGACAGAGGTATCAACAAAAAGTCAAGTAAGGGGTTATATATTAGAAAAGTTGTATAATATTGGTTTTAAATAATGCCACTGAAATTGTATTTATCAATGCCAACAGTTTAAAACCTTTGCCTGAAACATGCCCAATTCCCTTAAAACAGTACTATGGCTAGGAGGCCATACACAGCTGCACAAGTCACAAACAGTACTATGGCTAGGAGGCCAAACACAGCTGCACAAGTCACAAACAGTACTATGGCCAAGAGGCCATTCACAGCTGCACAAGTAACAAACAGTACTATGGCCAGGAGGCCATACACAGCTGCACAAGTAACAAACAGTACTATGGCCAGGAGGCCATAAACAGCTGCACTAGTACCAAACAGTATTATGGCCAAGAGGTCATACACAGCTGCAAAAGTAACAAACAGTACTATGGCCAGGAGGCCATACAAAGCTGCACAAATAACAAACAGTACTATGGCTAGGAGGCCATACAAAGCTGCACAAGTTACAAACAGAACTATGGCCAGGAGGCCATAAACAGCTGCACAAGTAACAAACAGTACTATGGCCAGGAGGCCATAAACAGCTGCACAAAATACAAACAGTACTATGGCCAGGAGGCCATAAACAGCTGCACAAGTCACAAACAGTACTATGGCCACGAGGCCATAAACAGCTGCACAAATCACAAACAGTACTATGGCCAGGAGGCCATACACAGCTGCACAAGTCTCACACAGTACTATGGCCAGAAGGCCATACACAGCTGCACAAGTAACAAACAGTACTATGGCCAAGAGGCCATAAACAGCTGCACAAGTAACAAACAGTACTATGGCCAGAAGGCCATAAACAGCTGCACAAGTCACAAACAGTATCTTGGCCAGGAGGTCATATACAGCTGCACAAGTTACAAACAGTACTATAGCCAGGAGGCCATAAACATATGTACAAGTCAAAAACAGTACTATGGCCAGGAGGCCATAAACAGCTATACAAGTCACAAACAGTACTATGACAAAGAAGCCATAAACAGCTGCATAACTCACAAACAGAACTAATGCCAAGAGGCCATAAACAGCTGTACAAGTCACAAACAGTACTATGGCCAAGAGGCCATAAACAGTTGTACAAGTCACAAACAGAACTATGGCCAGGAGGCCATAAACAGCTGTACAAGTCACAAACAGTACTATGGTCAGGAGGCCATAAACAGCTGTAAAAGTCATAAACAGAACTATGGCCAGGAGGCCATAAACAGCTGTACAAGTCACAAACAGTACTATGGCCAGAAGGCGAAAACAGCTGTTCAAGTCACAGACAGTACTATGGCCAGGAGGCCATAAACAGCTGTACAAGTCACAAACAGAACTAATGCCAGGAGGCCATTAACAGCTGCACAAGTCACAAACAGTACTATGGCCAGGAGGCCAAAAACAGCTGTACAAGTCACAAACAGTACTATGGCCAGGAGGTCATAAACAGCTGTACAAGTAATAAACAGTACTATGACCAGGAGGCCATTAACAGCTGTACAAGTCACAAACAGTACTATGGCCAGGAGGCCATAAACAGCTGCACAAGTCACAAACTGAACTATGGCCAGGAGGCAATAAACAGCTGCGAAAGTCACAAACAGTACTATGGCCAGGAAGCCATAAACAGCTGCAAAGGTCACAAACAGTACTATGGCCAGGAGGCAATAAACAGCTGCACAAGTCACAAACAGAACTATGACCAGGAGGCCATAAACAGCTGTACAAGTCACAAACAGTACTATGGCAAGGAGGCCAAAAACAGCTGCACAAGTCACAAACAGTACTATAGCCAGGAGGCCATAAACAGCTGCACAAGTCACAAACAGAACTACATGTATGTCCAGGAGGCTATAAACAGCTGCACAAGTCCCAAACAGAACTATGGCCAGGAGGCCATTCACAGCCTGCAAGTCACAAACAGAATTATGGCCAGGAGGCCATAAACAGCTGCAAAAGTCACAAATTGTACTATGGCCCTATGGCCACGAGGTCATAATTAGCTGTACAAGTCACAAACAGAACAAATACCAGGAGGCCATTTACTGCTGTTAAAGTCACAAACAGAAATATGGCCAGGAGGTTATTCACAGCAGTACAAGTCACAAACAGAACTATGGCCAGGAGGCCATAAACAGCTGTACAAGTCACAAACAGAACTATGGCCAGGAGGCCATTCACAGCAGTACAAGTCACAAACAGAACTATGGCCAAGACGCCAAAACAGCTGCAAAAGTCACAAACTGTACTATGGCCAGGAGGCCATAAACAGCTGTACCAGTCACAAACAGAACTATGGCCAGGAGGCCATAAACAGCTGTACAAGTCACTAACAGTACTATGGCCAGGAGGCCATAAACAGCTGTATAAGTCACAGACAGTACTATGGCCAGGAGACCATAAACAGCTGTACAAGTCCCAAACAGAACTAATGCCAGGACGCCATTAACAGCTGCATAATTCACAAACAGTACTATGGCCAGGAGGCCATAAACAGCTGCACAAGTCACAAACAGAACTATGGCCAGGCCATACACAGCTGCACAAGTCACAAGCAGAACTATGGCCAGGATGCCATTTACAGCTGTACAAGTCACAAACAGAACTATGGCCAGGAGGCCATATACTGCTGCAAAAGTCACAAACTGTACTATGGCCAGCAGGGCCATGAACAGCTGTACAAGTGACAAACAGAACTATGGCCAGGAGGCCATAAACAGCTGTACAAGTAACAAACAATACTATGGCCAGGAGGCCATAAACAGCTGTACAAGTCACAAACAGAACTATGGACAGGAGGCCATAAACAGCTGCACAAGTCACAAACTGTACTATGGCCAGGAGGCCATAAACATCTGTACAAGTCACAAACAGTACTATGGCCAGGAGGCCATAAACAGCTCTACAAGTCACAAACAGTACTATGGCCAGGAGGCCATATACAGCTGCAAAAGTCACAAACTGTACTATGGCCAGCAGGGCCATGAACAGCTGTACAAGTCACAAACAGGACTATGGCCAGGAGGCCATAAACAGCTGTACAAGTCACAAACAGAACTATGGCCAGGAGGCCATAAACAGCTGTACAAGTCACAAACAGAACTATGGCCAGGAGGCCATAAACAGCTGTACAAGTCACAAACAGAACTATGGCCAGGAGGCCATAAACAGCTGTACAAGTAACAAACATTACTATGGCCATGAGGCCATAAACAGCTGCACAAGTCACAAACAGTACTATGGCCAGAAGGCCATAAACAATTGTACCAGTCACAAACAGTACTATGGTCAGGAGGCCATTAACAGCTGCAAAAGCCACAAAAAAGGAAAATGGTGAGGAGGCCATAAACAGCTGCATAAAACACAAACAGAACTATGGCCAGGATGCCATAAACAGCTGTACAAGTCACAAACAGAACTATGGCCAGGAGGCCAAAAATAGCTGTACAAGTCACAGCAAAACTATGGCCAGGAGGCCATAAACAGCTGTACAAGTCACAAACAGTACTATGGCCAGAAGGCCATAAACAACTGTACAAGTCACAAATAGTACTATGATCAGGAGGCCATTAACAGCTGCAAAAGCCATAAAAAAGTACTATGGTGAGGAGGCCATAAACAGCTGCATAAGACACAAACAGAACTATGGCCAGGACACCATAAACAGCTGTACAAGTCACAAACAGAACTATGGCCAGATGGCCATTAACAGCTGGATAAGTCACAAACAGTACTATGGCCAGGAGGCCATAAACAGCTGTACAAGTCACAAACAGAACTAATGCCAGGAGGCCATAAACAGCTGTACAAGTCGGAATACAGATCTATGGCCAGGAGGCAATAAACAGCTGTAAAATTCACAAACAAAACTAATGCCAGGAGGCCATAAACAGCTGTACAAGTCACAAACAGATATATGGCCAGGAGGCCATAAACAGCTGTACAAGTCACAAACAGAACTATGACCAGGAGGCCATAAACAGCTGCACAAGTCACAAACAGTACTATGGCCATGAGGCCATGAACAGCTGCACAAGTCACAGACAGTACTATGGCCAGGAGGCCATAAACAGCTGCACAAGTCACAGACAGTACTATGACCAGGAGGCCATAAACAGCTGTACAAGTCACAAACAGTACTATGGCCAGGAGGCCATAAACAGCTTCAAAAGACACAAACAGAACTATGGCCAGGAGGCCATAAACAGGTATACAAGTCACAAACAGAATTATGGCCAGGAGGCCAAAAACAGCTGCACAAGTCACAAACAGTACTATGGCCAGGATTCCATAAACAGCTGCACAAGTTACAGACAGTACTATGGCCAGGAGGCAATAAACAGATGCACGAGTCACAGACAGTACTATGGCCAGATGACCATAAACAGCTGTACCAGTCACAAACAGTACTATGGCCAGGAGGCCATAAACAGCTGTACAAGTCACAAACAGTACTATGGCCAGGAGGCCATAAACAGCTGCACAAGTCACAAACAGAACTATGGCCAGGAGGCCATATACAGCTGTACAAGTCACAAATTGTACTATGGCCAGGAGGCCATAAACAGCTGCACTAATCGCAAACTATGGCCACAAACAGAACTATGGCCAGGAGGCCATAAACAGCTGCACAAGTCACAAACAGAACTATGGCCAAGAGGCCATAAACTGCTACACTAATCACAAACAGAACTATGGCCACAAACAGAACTATAGCCAGGAGGCCATAAACAGCTGTACAAGTCACAAACAGAACTATAGCCAGGAGGCCATAAACAGCTGCACAAGTCACAAACAGTACTATGGCCAGGAGGCCATAAACAGCTGCACAAGTCACAGACAGTACTATGGCCAGGAGGCCATAAACAGCTGCACAAGTCACAGAGAGTACTATGGCCAGGAGACCATAAACAGCTGTACAAGTCACAAACAGTACTATGACCAGGAGGCCATAAACAGCTGTACAAGTCACAAACAGTACTATGGCCAGGAGGCCATAAACAGCTACACAAGTCACAAACAGAACTATGGTCAGGAGGCAATAAACAGCTGCACAAGTCACAAACAGTACTATGGCCAGGAGGCCATAAACAGCTGCACAGGTCACAAACAGTACTATGGCTAGGAGGCCATAAACAGCTGCACAAGTCACAAACAGTACTATGGCCAGGAGGCCATAAACAGCTGCACAAGTCACAAACAGTACTATAGCCAGGAGGCCATAAACAGCTGCACAAGTCACAAACAGAACTATGGGAAGGAGGCCATAAACAGCTGTACAAGTTACAAACAGTACTATGGCCAGGAGACCATAAACAGCTGCATAAGCCACAAACAGAACTATGGCCAGGAGGCCATAAACAGCTGTACAAGTCACAAACAGAACTATGGCCAGGAGGCCATAAACAGCTGCATAAATCACAATCAGAACTATGGCATAAAAAGAACTATGGCCAGGAGACCATAAACAGCTGTACAAGTCACAAACAGAACTATGGCCAGGAGGCTATAAACAGCTGCACTTATCACAAACAGAACTATGGCCACAAAAAGAACTATGGCCAGGAGGCCATAAACAGCTGTACAAGTCACAAATAGAAACTCAAGCTCATTACGTATATTAACAGAGCGATGGACATTATCATATTCCATAAAGATGATTTTTTTTTTAAATATCTGTACATGTATATTACATACAACGGGCCATTCTGGATTATGATAAAAGTTGAAAGGCATAATATCAGAGCTCTAGACCTTTTTTAAAAAATACTTTTCAATGTAAATTACGATGTGTAAAAATGCTTCATAGGTAGAACCAGTACTGAGATTTGTTTTTTGAGAGGTATCGTGTTGAGCTGAAGATTGAACTTGCCACCTCTGGTGTGTGCTTCCGACAATCTATCCGCTTCCAAATTCCCTCCCGCCCCACCCTCCTGGAAACTCTTTGAAAAAACAAGGTCTAGCATAAAGCAGAAAATAACAAAACAGAATGCACCAATATCTGTTAAAATAAATTAACTTCAAATGTTTTGAAATGTTTCAAGTTTCAGTATGTAACCTTTCTTACCTTTCATCTTCTGCTTGTCTATAGAAATTCAAAGTAAGAATTGTTTGTGTATTGTATATGTAGTGTTGCTTTCAATCAACTTGTAATCACACCATGATCACGTTTACTACAGACAGTGCATAGGCTTAATTAACAACAAAAACTACATTAGGGTCTGGGTTCTGCCTTCCACTGCATGGGTTGAGGGTGTACATGACACTCCCTTTTCTTTAGCAACAAAAAATGTTTCATTTAAATTCCATTTGTAATAAGTCAGCATTTAGGCAATCTTGTTTTCCAAACAATTATGGTGAAATTGATTATCAGAACAATTTTAGGTAGACCATATTGTCATAACATGTTGAGAAGACATGTTGTAGAATTTTAGGTAGACAATATTGTCAGAACACTGTTGAGTAGACATGTTGTAAAATTTTAGGAAGACCATATTGTCAGAATGTTTTAAGATTAACCAAATTGTCAGAACAATTTTAATCTAACCATGTTATCAGAACAATGTAAGCTACACTGTGCTGTCAGAACAATGTAAGCTACACTGTGCTGTCAGAACAATGTACATGTAAGCTACACTGTGCTGTCAGAACAATGTAAGCTACACTGTGCTGTCAGAACAATGTAAGCTACACTGTGCTGTCAGAACAATGTAAGCTACACTGTGCTGTCAGAAATTTTTAGATAGTTATGAGAACAACGTTCAGTCTTAAATAAATCTGTGACTTACACTCCACCATCAACCTGAGGTCCGACCTTCTCGTACATCTTGATGAGATGACTGCAACTGTAATTAAATCTGTGACTTACACTCCACCACCAACCTGAGGTCCGACCTTTTGGTACATCTTGATGAGACGACTACAATTGTAAATAAATCTGTGACTTACACTTCACCATCAACCTGAGGTCCGACCTTTTGGTACATCTTGATAAGATGACTACAATTGTAAATAAATCTGTGACTTACAGTCCACCATCGACCTGAGGTCCGACCTTTTGGTACATCTTGATGAGACGACTACAACTGTAATTAAATCTGTGACTTACACTCCACCATCAACCTGAGGTCCGACCTTTTGGTACATCTTGATGAGACGACTACAATTGTAAATAAATCTGTGACTTACACTCCACCATCGACCTGAGGTCCGACCTTTTGGTACATCTTGATGAGACGACTACAATTGTAAATAAATCTGTGACTTACACTCCACCATTGACCTGAGGTCCGACCTTTTGGTACATCTTGATGAGACAACTACAATTGTAAATAAATCTGTGACTTACACTCCACCATCGACCTAAGATCCAACCTTCTCGTACATCTTGATGAAACGACTACAATTGTAAATAAATCTGTGACTTAACACTCCACCATCGACCTGAGGTCCGACCTTCTCGTACATCTTGATGAAACTACAATTGTAAATAAATCTGTGACTTACACTCCACCATCGACCTGAGGACGACCTTCTCGTACATCTTGATGAAACAACTACAATTGTAAATAAGTGTATGACTTACACTCCACCATCGACCTGAGGTCTGACCCTTCTCGTACATCTTGATTGAAATGACTACAATTGTAAATAAATCTGTGACTTACAGTCCACCATCGACCTGAGGTCCGACCTTTTCGTACATCTTGACTGAAATGACTACAATTGTAAATAAATCTGTGACTTACACTCCACCATCAACCTGAGGTCCGACCTTCTCGTACATCTTGATGAGATGACTACAATTGTAAATAAATCTGTGACTTACACTCCACCATCGACCTGAGGTCCGACCCTTCTCGTACATCTTGATTGAAATGACTACAATTGTAAATAAATCTGTGACTTACACTCCACCATCGACCTGAGGTCCGAACTTTTCGTACATCTTGACTGAAATGACTACAATTGTAAATAAATCTGTGACTTACACTCCACCATCGACCTGAGGTCTGACCTTCTCGTACATCTTGATTAGACAACTACAATCGTAAATAAATCTGTGACTTACACTCCACCATCGACCTGAGGTCCGACCTTCTCGTACATCTTTATTAGACGACTACAATTGTAAACAAACACGCCATCGTGGGAGCGCTGGTCTATGTTGATACCAAATATAAGGTTTAACGTCTTTGGGTCCTTTAAAGCTCTGTGAGAGAATGGATGAATTCAACTATAAAATACCAGATTATGTTGTATAAAGAAAGCTGAATAATATAGATGATTAGAATAATCATTGAATTACATGTACATGATATCATATATTTATTGATTTCCCAAACTAGTCCTATGAAAAAAATCAAAGTCTCATTAGAGGGTCCCAAAGGGTTCAAGCCCCTCTATCTGAACACACTTGAAATCCCTGCTCATAGGTATCATTTATACAAAAAACTGTAGGAACAAATATGGCTTGAAGTTCTTGAGAAAATGATTTTAAATTTCCATATATGTAAACTGATAAATCCCTGGTGTGGAGCCAGTTTGACTCTAGGGTAATAGCTTGAAAACACCTGAGAGGGATATCGTTAGGTACATGCAAAATATCAAAGCTCCATCCTATCAGTTTTGGAGACGATTTTTTAAATTTAAAAAAAGCAAAAATAAACTGATAACGTCTGTGGCGGGGTCAAATTTGATCCCAGGACCATGATTTGTCAAACTTGATCCCAGGACCACAATTTGTCTGTGGCGGGGTCAAATTTGATCCCAGGACCATGATTTGTCAAACTTGATCCCAGGACCATGATTTGCCAAACTTGATCCCAGGACCATGATTTGAACAAACTTGAGAGAGTTAAACATAAGAATGCTTCACACCAAAATATCTGCCAAGCACTGGTTTTATTTAAAAGTCATTAGAAGCAAAAGTAAACGACAGAAAATAAACAAAACAGATGAAGAACAGATGGAGACCATGCAAGAGAGTCGACAAACAGAAATATGCAGGATGACACAAATGCCCCAACTCTGCATGTGGCTGCATATTTAGCAAAGCCATTTAACTAAGGCCATTTTTAAACAAATATTTGTGTGCTTTAAATCAACAGTTACCATCACATATAATTACACTTGGGTCCTGTTATACTGCGGTCCGATATAACGCGAAACTCATTATAACGTGGTTTTTCTTTGACTCCCAAATTTAAAATTGATATTTTCCAACCTGATTCCTCAAAAACTTGTGGTATAATAATTGTTTAATTGACAGAAAATCTCAACTAAAGCACTAAGTGTTTGCAAGCTCGTTACGTTTTTCCAAACTATGACCATGTATTTGTGCATCAGTTACACCTTCATAATTCAGACTGAAATGATAACAAGTTCTTATTGTTATAAACAACATCACTTTTAATTGATTTATGCCAACAAACAATGGTCTGTCATATTCATCATAAATCATCACTTGTTTGTTAACGTTACTTCAACCAGAAACAGTATTGCCAAATAATATAGAGCATTACAGCTTGGGATATCTATAACACGGTTCTGCGTATAACTGGACTCGAGTGTACTACACTTACTTCTGTTTACGGGCGGCACTGTCTTTTTTTAATTGTGCTTCCCGCTTTAGCTCCGCTGAATATTGCTGTGCCTTCCTCAACTCTGCCTGCAGGTGAACAATATTCTTTTAAATATACAATGTTGATAATAGCATCAGACCTGCACATTTTAACAAGAGGTCCAAGAGAGCCTGAGGGCCCTCTTACTGGCTCATAGTGGCCATAGCACTTTCACCATATTTACCCTCTTTGGGGGGTCGTCTTGATAACTTATGGATAAATACCCATAGTGAACAAAAAGTTAATTGTTATGAAAAGGAATTACCATATCTCTGCAAGTCACTGATCTTTCCTGAGATCCCCTAGAAGGTTAACCAGTACCAGGAAAACCATATCTCTGCAAGTCACTGATCTTTCCTGGGATCCCCTAGAAGGTTAACCAGTACCAGACACACCATATCTCTGCAAGTCACTGATCGTTCCTGGGATCACCTGGAAGGTTAACCAGTACCAGACACACCATATCTCTGCAAGTCACTGATCTTTCCTGGGATCCCCTGGAAGGTTAACCAGTACCAGACACACCATATCTTTGCAAGTCACTGATCTTTCCTGGGATCCCCTAGAAGGTTAACCAGTACCAGACACACCATATCTCTGCAAGTCACTGATCTTTCCTGGGATCCCCCATAAGGTTAACCAGTACTAGACACACCATATCTCTGCAAGTCACTGATTACATATTCAGAGGTGGGAGACTCATAACAGAGTTCATAACCAATAGTGACAGAGGCTGCGACTGGGTGGGGACTCAAACCCCCTAGATAGACAGTCAGGCGCATTACTGAGCTAGCTTTGTGTTTACTGGCTTTTTTTTTATTTCAATGCAAATTTCAGACACATTATGTTATATATGGCAGATCAACGTTTTATGCTAAAGTCTTTGATGAATATATACTGTGTATTCCGAGATGCCACACTTTCTGACAATACTGAACAGATGATAATGTTGCCGTACTTACCATGTGTGCTTTGGATACATTCCCAGACTTATTTTCTAATGCTTTTGCTTTACTTTGTGCTTCTTTTGCTCTTAATTCTGCAGATTTTGAATCTTCTAAAGATTTTTTTGCGTCACTTTCCGCTCTTGATTTAAAACGGTTCGAGGAATATTTGTAGAGTTTTGGTTTATATAAACATGACGCCAATTTTCTAGTCCTAACTTTTTTCCCTTGAATATACACTCTCATTCTTGGGTCCATGTATAATATAGCTACATATGATCGGAAGGAACGCCGTTCTAACATTAATCTGAAATTTGATAAAAATATACTTTGTAATTATTCTACATCAAAATGGTTAATGTTTTAGATTAAATTCATGTAAAAGTTGAAACAAAAATTTAACATAACTTTTCAATGAAATATTGGATATTTCTGAGAATATCCTTAAAAAGCATGTGATAGCTGGTCCCAAATCAAGATATTTCAAAGATTATCCTTGAAAAGCATGTGATAGCTGGTCCCAAATCAAGATATTTCAAGGATTATCCTTGAAAAGCATGTGATAGCTAGTCCCAAATCAAGATATTTCCAAGAATATCCTTGAAAAGCATGTGATAGCTGGTCCCAAATCAAGATATTTCCAAGAATATCCTTGAAAAGCATGTGCTAGCTGGTCCCAAATCAAGATATTTCAAGGATTATCCTTGAAAAGCATGTGATAGCTGGTCCCAAAGCAAGATATTTCCAAGAATATCCTTGAAAAGCATTTGATAGCTGGTCCCAAATCAAGATATTTCCAAGAAAATCCTTGAAAAGCATATGATAGCTGGTCCCAAATCAAGATATTTCCAAGAATATCCTTGAAAAGCATGTGATAGCTGGTCCCAAATCAAGATATTTCCATGAAAATCCTTGAAAAGCATGTGTTAGTTGGTCACAAATCAAGATATTTCAAGAATTATCCTTGAAAAGCATGTGCTAGCTGGTCCCAAATCAAGTTATTTCAAGGATTATCCTTGAAAAGCATGTGATAGCTGGTCACAAATCAAGATATTTCAAGAATATCCTTGAAAAGCATGTGATAGCTGGTCCCAAATCAAGATATTTCCATGAAAATCCTTGAAAAGCATATGATAGCTGGTCCTAAATCAAGATATTTCAAGGATTATCCTTGAAAAGCATGTGATAGCTGGTCCCAAATCAAGATATTTCCACGAATATCCTTGAAAAGCATGTGATAGCTGGTCCCAAATCAAGATATTTCCAAGAAAATCCTTGAAAAGCATGTGTTAGTTGGTCACAAATCAAGATATTTCAAGAATTATCCTTGAAAAGCATGTGTTAGCTGGTCACAAATCAAGATATTTCAAGAATTATCCTTGAAAAGCATGTGATAGCTGGTACCAATATAGATATTTCAAGGATTATCCTTGAAAAGCATGTGATAGCTGGTTCTCATGAATTCAAAACATTATACATGTACGTGATGAAATCAGAGATTGTTTTACTTTATAAATCAAGGTCTTACAACTTAAACAAATCACACTTGAAGTATGATATACACAAGTATACACAACAATGATATATACAAGTATACACAACAATGATATACACAAGTATACACAACAATGATATACACAAGTATACAAAACAAATTCATTAATCATAATGACCGAAACAAAATCATGATATTGATGTTATTCATCCAATGTGATTTGGTTTTTGCCATTTTTAATGATACTTTGTAGTATTAAAATAAAACACTTTTGTTTTTATTTAAAAAAACAAACTTTGTGCTGAATTGTTTAAGATCAGTGATAATGTATTAACAATGTGTAATGAGTTTGGCCTTATTTATAAGTAATTTATCTGTAAAATATCATCAAATTATTTCAAAGAGAAATTATTTTATTGAATAGAAACTCAAACAAATACCTGGTTTCCTTTTTTATAAATAAGCAATTTACATTGAAAAACTATCAGGATATGAAACTCAAAATATTGAGCAGACGCCATTTTTTCCATCTGTTTTTAGCAACAGTGACTCACCCATCATCTGAATCAAAGTCAGATTCTGGATTATTCAGCATGATGTCGAGCGGGTTTGACAAAACATCCAATTCTGGATCTCCATTATCCAGTAGCTTCATATTGTACACTATCACCAGGGTCCCAGAATCTCCCTCAATACGATCAAATTGTGCGAAGAAGTCCTCATCCGTCTTGAATGGAGAGTGTCGCAATATTACATCCATCTCCAGGGCATACTGTAGGAATATACAATATATAAAGTCAAACAGATTGCTTTTCTCTCAATGTAATATAGTATCAAGTTAATGTCCTGTCATAAAATTATCCTCTTAATGCTGTCCGAGCATTTAGCAGGGAAGCTACAAATCTTTTTAAAGAAATAGATATGACACTGCACAATATTTAATCTGCAATCTTTTTCATGCAAAGCAGGTGCTCAACCAGTAGACCAGGAGTTCCATAATGTGTATTTCTTTAAGATAATACTGTGAGCTAAATATTTGTTATTCAAAACAAAACAGCAAGCAATACAAATTATGCATCTTTACTTTATGTGTATCATTTCACTTAATGTCAACAGTAAAGACATATATTTCTTATCAACTTTTTCAAAAAAATTCATTCCAACGTAATTAATATGAAAGATATCAAGCATACCCAGTTTGTTCCAATTCATTTCTGTTAAATTGTGTTGCAGGTTCTCATACTCTTCTTAAAATTTATTGTGGGTGACAGAACGGCTACCTGAGTCATTAACACATCTGGCTGCCTGCCAATCCAGGGAACGTGAAATAAAACCATGTCCGGCCACAGTCTCTTTGTTTATTTGAATATTTAGTGTCATTTCATGCATTTGAGTGCAAACAGACAATCATTTAACCTAACCACTATTTCCTGGGATCGTGGAAGGTCACACTCATCTCCACAAGTAATTAATAACTTTCCCACTTGACTCAGAAGTCGCAGACACATAACAATGAGACGCAATCTCACTTGTCAATCATCATTAAAACTGTGACCTGGTGGGGATTTGATCTCACAAACCCTGGATTTATAGTCAGACACCCTACAGACTGAGCCAACCAGGCCGGCCCAAAGACTCTCAATGTTTGCCCATGAGCTTTCTTCTACTCCAGGAATTCTCACCTCTGGATGTGATGTGGGGAAACAGGCATTGGTATGCAGAGGTAAAGTGTGTCTAGTTATGGTTAACAGATCCCAAGAACAATTAGGTGAGCTGGTCGCTGTTATAAACTGAAACACTGTTTAAAGAAGGCACATAAACCCATACGAGCATATCATCCTATAAGTAAGGACAGAATTAAATGTCTTATTTTTTCCTTCTTAAAAATAGCACTACCCAAAACATTTTATTGCTCTTTTCCATAAATTTCTATTATATTTTTGTTTTAGAATTTCACTTTGTTTCGGAAAATAAAAATGTACCTACATCTGAAATCCTTGCCCAGTAAATTGTAAAAATGGACAATAATATATGTTTTGACTTTTGGCCTGAAGCCAGTTTTTATTGGCAGTTATCTTACCTTTTCCTGTCCATGGTCGCTGTCATCCAGCGGCGTTTGCGTGCCAGCCTTGAACGCCGGCAAAGGCACTATCACCTGCAATACAGACAATAATTGATAGGAGTCATAGTTACTTATTAACACTCCTAATATAGTAAACTCAATCTTTTCTTTAATAAAATTAAAATGCACTGCATCAGACAATTTATTGTTGAGTTGAGACCCTTGTGGTCATATTTACCTTTTTTCATAGTAGAATTAGAATATGTCCTTTATGTACTTTTCTCCCAGCAAGTATATATATTTTCTTCTACTAAAATTGTACTGCAATTTTTTCTGACAGTTAACTGTTCTTTATTTTTATTATAAATTGGGTAAGAATATCACTCAGAATGCAAATATTTCAGATTGTGATGAAAATGTAAATGACCATAAACCCAATCCATTCCACTAGAACAGTGAAAATATATACTGTGAAATCATTAATTTTTGTTGGGTACTATTTTCCGTGGATTTTCGTGGGGAGCCAAGACAACGAAATCAAATACCCACGAACTTAGTTTACTCTATGTAATGCTGTCAACATATAAATTACCTCTGTTTTCATATGCCTACGCGCATCACATTGTGGTAAATAATCCATCCATTTTTTATATATTTTATTTTGTCATATTGCATCAATATTTACACTGATAATTTTGTAAACAGTTTAAGAAGTTTTTAATACTCATATCATCTTTAGTACTATGTTCATCCACTCATAGATGTGTGTTTGTAGCGAGATGTGTTTACCCTGCTGCATGTGTATTTCAATCAAATGCCAGAGGTGCTAAAAATAGACCGTCACCTTGGAGCTAAATGCTATTGAGTTGAAACATTTTGAAACAATCTGACGTATAGACCTACAGTAAACTTTGTAAAAAAAAAGTGTAAAACATTGTAAAGGGATAGTGTTTTTATTTTATTCTATTGTTTCTCTTTATGATCAAATATGGTGATAAATTTTTAATGAATAAAACAAAGACGTAGCACATTGATTGACTTTTTATTATCACAGTCAAGTGATGTGGCACATACTATTGTTTTTGACAGCAGGCCTGCCTTCTGAAACCTTTTCTGGATTAGATCTCGTACTTCTCCTTTCTTCTCCTCTTGTTTGCATAACAATTATTTCAAAATCAATTGTATATTAGGGTACTAATTGGCATACATCAACTCTTTTTGGCACAGCGGGATGCAATAACACGGAACGGTGTTTTACAGAAGAGGTTAATAACTGGAACACACTATGCGATGTCAAAAGTGTAAACTTATTTTATCTTTAATTTTTTTGTAAATTGGGTTTCAACGAATTTAAGTCCCCACAAATATGTCTTTGAAGTGGAAACCATGAAATTTAATACCCACAAAAATAAATGATTTCACAGTACTTAAATAAAAAATAATGGGAATTATGCTATTTCGAACATAGTTTGTACATGGCAGTCAGTTTTATTGTTGCAGATAGACTTCCACAAGTTACTTGCAAATTTTTCCACATATTTTTTTTACCTCATCTATTTGTTCATCTTCATGAAATGTTCGTGAGAGAAACAAGCAGCTCTGGGTTCCATTCTTCTTCGTGAAAACTATGAGATCATTACCAATTCTCATGGAGCCACTGGAAAAATACAAGTTGATGAAGTTAAGAAAACAACAACAAATAAATAATTAGAGAATAGAGCTGTTATATCAATTATTAGATATTGAATTGGTTGAGTAGATAAATATTCATAACTATTAAAACTTTGTTTTGGGTCAATTACATCATTATTTTTTTCAGCGAATAAAAATGAACTACAGAGCTTTTTTCAAGGAAATTGGGAAGAGTCCCAAACTTTCAAGAATGGGAAAAACAGTGCAATTAAACTAAAAGGGATGTCGGTATTTTTTAAACAGTTTTAGCAAACTGGAATATGTAACGTAACACTGTTAAGAGCATGTTCTACTCATTAATTATCATATATTACAATACCATTTCATATCCAGTGTGTTTGTATCCCCTAATCATTTATATCAAAAAATCAATTGGGAAAATATACATATTTTAACTGGGAAGTAGCCAAGTTTCGACATCTGTTTTATAAGGCAAAAAGCCCTGAACTTCCTGTAAACCATTTTATTGTTTTGTAGTTATCAATAAACAATATGTGACTTCAACATTACACCAGTACCTTCTAATCTAATTCAAGTTATGAGAAACCTTCATCAGAAAAAGATAACAAGAGTTGTAAGATGATACCAAAGCTCGCCGATGGGATAAGACTCACCACCCATGCAAAGATTGAGATTGGAAGCTAACATCAAAACTTAAATGCAACTTAACGCAAAAGTTTAACCTGGGTGTCTGCAGATGAAAAATTTAGTCCAAAAGGGCCATAACTTTGCCAAAATGCAACCCCTAGTTATGGTTCTTGTCTCTGTGTGTTTCATCAATGATGGTGAACACAGGTGAAGTTTCATTCATATCCAATGAGTGGTTGCATAGATATCTTACATGATAAAAAACTTTAACCTGAAAAATTAAGTCCAAAAAGGGCCATAACTCTGCTTAAATACAATCCAGAGTTATGGTTCTTGTCTCTGTGTGTTCCATCAATGATGGTGAACACACATGTGATGTTTCATTCATATCCAATGGGTGGTTGCATAGATATCTTACATGTACCTAGATATCTTAAACTTAAACGCAACTAAACGTAAAAATTTAACCTGGGTGTCCAGGTCCAAAAAGGGCCATAACTCTGCCAAAATTCAATCGAGTGTTATGGTTCTTGTCTCTGTGTGTTCAACCTGGTGTCATCACCGATGACGCCGGGGTCATGGCAATAGCTCTCCTTGGACATTCATCCCGGCGAGCTTAAAAGTCATGGAAACCTAAAGTTTCACATTTTTTACTACTGTTCAAACAAAAGTTCCATATTGAAAATCATTGAAAAAATAAGAGTTGGAATTTCTGACATCACTGAACGCAAACCTGAACTGACGGGATATGTAAAATTCGGTTTCAGTGCATCATAACTGATGGTTCAAGAGAAGAAGTGTGGAAAAGCTTCTTCGTTCTATCACCGAAAAGGGCCATAATTCTGTTGAAAACCATCAAACAAAAAAGCAAAAGAAGAAAGTACTTATCGTTCCCAGTAAGTTTCTTTAAAATGGGAGTGTTGGTTCACGAGATGAAGCACAAACAAAACAGTTAATGCCAAAAATTCAAAGGGCCGTAACTCAGCCAAATATCATTGAATTGATCTTTACGTTATTAAACAACAATGTGCAAAATGCAAAGGGCAATAATTCAGCAAAAAAATCATCAAACTGGAATGCAAATGAAATATATGCACAACTGGACCTCACAGTGATCAGTTCCAGCAAGTTTTTACTACATGCCTATACAGATTTCGGAGGAGTTTCCCGAACAAGAAATAGTGGGACAGATTAATCACCTGATGGAAAGCACAAAAACAGTATGTCTCTGAAGAGAGTGGAGACAGAAGTCCTAGTACTATCATACTTGTTTACTTCAATTGCTAGAAGTTTTTAACTGAGTTTACATGTAAACAGAAGTTAATGTATGAATACTTACGATTTGAGACCATTTCCATACATGCCAATTAGGTGATCATCCAAGTTACGTTTGGACGATCTACCAAATGTAATAATGTCTGCAGTTTCACCTGAAATCATGATAATTATAATTTATAAACAAATTGTTTTACAATTCTTTTACATTTATGTATTTAATACAAGTAACTTAGACTCTACACTATATATATGTTTTACAACATTATATGTTGGCAGGAATAAATATTTCATGTAAACTCAGGGTCCCCTGTGACTGAGTGGTCTAAGGTACTGTCTCGATGTCACTGAACCGCTCCCCTGAATCCAAGTCAAGCAAAGTTAAAAATATATGTGTGATTCAGTTTGCCAGTTACTTTTGAAGGGACGGTTGTCAGGGCCCTCATTTCAATTTATGGAAAATTGAACCAGGGTCCTCTGAGGGGGGAATTTCCGCATCAATTTCACGGGAAAGGGAAATTCTTTCTTGTAAAATTCTGATGGTAACTATAACAAATGTTAAAAAAACGCTTTATGTCAGTATATGCTTTAGTGCTTTAGACAGTACATCTATCATTGCACCTCCATTGTCACAACTGATGTATTAAGTTTAAAATAAAATAATAAAAATTAACTGTCTCAGTAGGAAATATTCAGCATAATTAAGTGGGTGTGGGGAAGAGAGAGTCTGACAGTGGATTGTAGATATAATCAACAAGCTTGTTAAATCTGGAAATCATCAATATTACATTATGGTTGGAAAATTAAATAGTGCCCAGTGTTTTCTCCAGAGCGCATTTCTTCCGTTTTTGACGCAATTAAATCTCATTTGACGCAATCAAGTTTGTTCAGTGCGTCTACCATGACCCAACTTTAAAAATACAGAAATTCAAATTACGCATATTTGTTTCAGCAAGCTGGTTTAAGAGTTATTTTTACAATGCTAACGGTTTTGACAGATCACTTGGTCTGATTCAGGGAAACCACCGGTCACAAGGGTTTACTAAGTGACATAAACGCTTCAAATGTTATTAACGTTATATTGATGCAATCGTATAGACGATTATGATCACATACATAATTTTCTGCGAAGCAATATTGTAGACTGAAGACATCTGTGAAATCAAATGTATGCTGCAACAATAGCACTGATATATACCCAGTATTAGGTTGTTTATATATAAAAATGAAATGTGGAAATCGTGAAACTTTTCATAAAAGTTGTTTATAATGTACGGCTGAAACTTTATCTCAAAAACTTTGTATTTTGTTTTCTATAAGGTATCGTAAAGCACATGCGCGACAATTTAATACCAATTTAAACATCAGCCAGTATCGGTATTCCCGGCGCCGTTTATGTTTCTTTAACGAACGTTTAAAAGGTTCTGGAAAAAAGAAAATAAACTTTTAGAAAATTGTTTTCATTTTGAAAAATGATTATATAATTTCAGAAATTTAATTATTTTTTGTTAAGCTACCATCAGAATGTTTTTATATTAAGGTAACATGACTCTAAAATGAGTCTATGAACAAGATTTGGGAAAGAAGAAAAAAACAACAACAAAGTTTTGTTTTCCAAAGAGTATAATGCTTAGAAATGCTAAACATGTAGCTCAGCTATATTATAAAATATTGAAATAATTTTAGTGTTTTTCATTAAAAATAGTTAGGGCCATGGTGATCAAGCTGGGGCCATGACATCTGAAAAGTTCATGGCCCTGTGGCCATGATCATAAAACAACTAGTTCTAGTTGTTGTAACTTGTTGCCAGAAGTGAAAAATTTGTTTGAAGATAAATTGTTTTGAAGTTGTTAACTTCAGTTGCAGCTTTGATTGAGAAATTTGTGTAAAACAGGAAGTAAAACTGCTTTAGTCCATGATGTATTTTTTACATCCATTTATTCAAGTTGATTAAGTTTAAAACTAGTCAACTGATGACCCCCAGATTTTGAAAATGACCCCCGTATTTTTAGTCAGCGGGTCATCAATGACCCCCAAAAAATTGGAGCTGGAGAAAACACTGAGTGCCAGATCCATATATGATAGAATTTGAAATTTAAACGCCTAATTCCTTCAGTTAGATATTTCCGTACTATTTCTATATTCAAGGACAGGACTTATAAGAGTATTATGTGGGTATTATGTTGATATAAGTATATTCCAATCTGAGGTTTTAATGTTTTGATCAAAACAGAGGCTCTGCTGCCATTCGTTTACTCAAGACTCATCCTTGCTCTTGTATACAACTAAGTTTTTTTTACTAAACAAGTGTTTGTAACTATCGGCTTCTGTAGTGCATAAGCTTCATCTTGACTGTCGGTTAAAATTGTCTAGTAAACTGGCAGATAACTTTATTTGGTAGGTTAGAAGAGAAAACATATCTGAGATCTCCGCCCTTCTAGATACAATCAGGGTTAAAGTCAGAATTCTGATCACTTACTTGGTTCCATACCCTCTCCATCATCAAGGAAACACAGCATGTAACCCCCACGAAGAGAGGCATCAAATACTAAAATATAGAATTATGCATAAGTCAGTGCTCCAGATAAGCACTTTTACGGGGAATTTAAGCAATGAATCATTGCAATTTAAAGTAAGTGGTAAAATCAGCATTAAATACTGACAGTGGAAGTGTTGAAATTATTATGTATGGGACTAGACGTCAGTTAGCAAAGATTAACATCTCAAGTGCAAATGTTGGTGGATGTGAAGTAAAGTGTGTTGATCATGTGAGAGATCTTGGAGTATATATGGAAAATAGTCTAAATTTTACCCTTCATATTAGAAAGAAATGTCAGAATTCACATGCTCAGCTTTGAAATCTGAAAAGTATTCGCTTACACAAAAATCAACAGAAATCTTAGTGCATGGACTTATTCATTCACACATTGATTTCTGCAATGGACTTTTCACTAATATACCTGCATATCAGACTGAGACTTCAAAAAATTAAAAATCGTGCAGCCAGGGTTGTCACAGGTGCTCTGTATGACCAACCTAGTAGTGAAATTCTAAAGTCTCTCCACTGACTGCCTGTAAGGGAAAGAATCATGTAAAAAAAATACTGGTTCTTGTCTTTCAGATTGTGCAGGGAACAGCTCCAACTTATTTGAAAGATTTGTTCAATCATGTATAGGGAAAATACAGATTAAGCTCATCTGATGAAATTAACTTTATAGTGCCAAGAACAAGAATGAAAATGGCAGACAGATCATTCACTGTAGTTGGCCCAAAGTGGTGGAACAGACTTTCAAAAGATCTCAAATGTGTAACCAGTGAAAGTATATTGAGGTAAAAACTGAAAACTCATTTGTTTTATATATTTTATAACTAAATGATATGACTGTGAAGTTTTTATGTGCATATTATTGTCGGACTGTATATAATTTTATGCAATCGTGTGAAGCCCAATAGAGTATTGTGCTTACGATACATTTTTGCGCTATACAAATGTATTTGTATTGGTTTACTTAAATAGCAATTTAATTATAAATAACAATGCTCCAGATAAGCTTTTCTTCAAATGAATATTTTACCCCTTAAATTAGTATGCAATGCTTATTTTCAAAATGTTAAGGGTAAAAATGAAAATTCTTATCAAATTGCCATTTAAAACAAACTAATCGACACTGAAATTGAGAATAACCAATGATTATTTTACCCCTTAATTTAAATTTCAATGCATTATTTAGAAATTTCAATGCTTACATACCCCCAAATAATGCTTATCTAGAGCACCGAAATAATGTTCATTTTTACCTAAATAACTTTCTTGAATAAAATACTCATTTCAAGAAAAGCTTATCTGAAGCACTGGTATAAGTTTATAATGTTTACAATACATGTATATGACGACAAAGATAATAAATTAATACAACCAAACAATACAGAATTCTTTAAAAAAATATTTTAAAAACCTGAGCTATATACTTCTAGATAGATGAGAATTAGGTACTAGGTACTTCCATCATAAAAATTTACATTTAACAAATTGTGTTATATGTTGAATGGCTAATATTTAATCATCTGTGTAAATCTGACCAGTATCAAATGAAAAATTATGGTGACAGAATGCACACATCACCAAAAGAATGCAATTTTTATGACTCAAGAGTCATAACTCAGACATTAATCATCTCTCAAACCAATATAACCCAGCCCCACCCCCTCAATGTTGTTGGTGGGGAATACAAAAATATGACAGCTAAGGAAAATAAATAAACATTAATGTATACTTACATGTAAAAATACTGAGTTTTGTGGCATTGGCATCCCTGAGGGGAAAAAAAGAAGAAAATTACATGCATGTTATTTCAGCAACAATCATGGTTCAGTAAATTTCTGCACATTGAAGGCTGTGTTTGTTATAAAGCACCACTGTACATTGGAATTTTCTTGAACTTCCTGACAATATGGTGACGCTAGTTCAAACCGGCATTTGTCAGGTAGGGCAAAGCAAGTAGAAACCTGCTTTGTTTTTAACCTGTTTTATTACACTACATATTATATATCTTCTTTTATGCTTTTATTATATCCATTTTAATCAACTGATGTGCATAAATTCTAGATCCCCAACTGGGTATCAGGAAGATAGATGGATAGATAGTATATTTTAAAGATATTTTTCAATTTTTGAAATATACACTTGGGTCCAGATATAATGCAGTTTCTGGGAGCCAATTTATTTTTAACACTGGACCTTGAAATAGATGAAACGATTCAACCGCATTATAAACATTGCGGTTATGGCTGTGACATTTAGGATTAAAAGTGCTAAAACAAATGTCTGATTCAAATATTAATTTAATGTGTACACAGAAATTGGAAGGATGGGTTTACTCTAAAGATATTTTTCATTTTTTACAAATATATTTAGCACAATAGATGTTAACATGTCCCTGATTCAAGTATCAATTTGCTGTGTGCACATAAATGATAACAGGCTTACCTTGAATTGTCAACCAGTTCTGCCAGTGCACCAAAAAGAAACTCATGGGTTGTTCTGAAATAAGCAAGCATTTGGGTATTACAAGGATATTTGTCTTTTTGCAGACAACAATGTTTCTTCCAATAAAATTAGTATGAGCATGACTAATAAATACTTATTTAAATAGCAGAGTATAACAAATTTGCCTCCATTGTTAATGCATCACTGCAAATTGATCTTGTTTATTCTCAAAAAATAAACAAGGTTTCAAACACAGCAGTTTCTAGATCCCCATATGATGCCATTCAATTGAGACAGACAGGTGTTACTGATTTTGGATGACCTTTATCAGTTTGTCTTTGATAACCAGGAATGTATTCAAGGTTAGTTTTATCAAAAGTTCTAAATAACAATAATTAAGGAGGGGAATAAACTGACAGGGACTTTTGGCCATTGAAGATTCAGAAATATAGTAGGTCTACTTGTACTAGTTGGAAGACTGATGATTAATTGTTGTTGTTGTATGGTGTTTAGCATCATTTTCAAGAATTTTTCAGTAATATCGCGACAATTTTTCAGTTATATCACGACTGTGTCTTCTCGAATCAGTCTTCTAAATGCTGCCTAAATTGAGTATCCATGCTTTACAATGTTTTAAACACGCAAGTTGATCTTGAATTTAAAATATTGCATTCTGAATTAAAATTGAAGTATTTTCCTTGATTTTTCAGTTGCAGTATACAAATTTTGTTATCATAAGTACATCAACAATTTCAAACCGAATATTGTACTGAGAATGGTGTCATTCTGTAGTGAATTCCGTTGTCCAAAGATCTTTTTAAAATTTGTATTTCTGTGATAAATGGAAATCAGGATATTTCAAAATGAGATTTCTCGAGATTTTGCATGAATACACGCGAGCTCATTGCCTGTTGCACAGTAAATGGGCCAATTATGTTAGCATCTAAGTAAAAAAAAAAAGTTTAAGATATTCATTTGTTTTTGTTTTTTTCTAATACATTTATGTTTGAAGTATGTAAGACAGCCGAAGAAGAGATAAGTTTCAACTTAAATTTTAAAAAAAATCTTATATTTCTCTAGGCAGGTAGGCAAGGGGACGGACGTTACAGCTTCATGAGTTATGTTGATGTGTGTGCTTGTTTTTAATGTCTAAGTCTTTAAAATGGGTACATGTATTCATCTTGTGTATCTGTAGTAACATATAAGCAACATTTGAAAAAAATATGCTTTTGAGTATTTTTTTTTACATTTTGTAGATTCTATACGGGCAAAACAAATATAACCATACTTTTATCTTTTCTTTAAAAGATGGTTTTACTTGTTTAATCTGTATAAAATTAACATTAAAATAAAGAAGTAACAAAAATATAACATACTATGAACATTTATTACAGTCTCTTTTATGTCAATTTTAATAAATAGCATATGTACAACATAAGAGCTCGGGGGACGGACGTTACAATATAAGGGGACGGACGTTACATTAAATTTGAACACCACTCTAAGAGAGATACAATTGTTTGAGTTCATACAATTCTTATTTAGTAAAAGTAATGTGTAAAAGAAATGTAGCTACTTATAATTAAAAAAAAAATGCAATTTCAAAATAGTATTTTTATAATATATTTCAATTAAAATATGCTAATTCATGATTTTGTCATGCATTCATTGAAATTATTCCGTTTGAATTATTGGTTATACTTGGTCATACTATTACACAATATTTGATAATAATGGGACTTGTTTTCAGCATCCAATACCCTTTTTGTCCAAGTTTTAGTAATTTTATAGGAACTTAAAATTGTCTATAGCACAAGGGGACGGACGTTACATTTAAAAGAGATGATATTAAAACTACATTTTAAGGAAACCACTACTAAATTCTAAAACTTTTAAACTAATATATAATTAATCCAAGTAATTTAGATGCAACAATGCTTGTTGTGGATTTTTGTTTCTCTTTTCGGTTTCCTAATTTCTGCTTCAGGGATTCAATGATAGAGAATTGTGTGTTTAGTTTTTTTCGAGTCACTTTTTGGTTTAACACAGCCTGTACAGAGAGACTCTGACTTGACATCTGGCGAGACCGTGGTGTTGTATTTTCAACAAGTTTTTCAATGATTCGCGCCTTCTTAGCTGGAGTTCCAAGCAAAGTTTCTTTAACACGTTTGAATGCTCGAGCCTCACTACTTTTATACTTGTATGTTTTATCACTGTCAACTATCGGGGAATTTGAAACCGACTTCTTACTGTCCTTTGGGTGAACACGGAGTCGAAAATTGTTAGCCTCTTTATCAATCTTTTTCTGGCTGCGTAGTAGTTTCATGTCTTCCCTATGTTGTTCATTCCTTTGTCTTTGGTTTTGGGGGTTCGGGGTTGTAGACATGATGGTCTCATTTTTTTGGTGTTGTCTTTCCCTGAATTAACGAACACGGTCTGCTGTTGCTGATTTAATTTTCTCTATTAAAGACAGCTTTGAACTTTCTAGGTTGATTTTCAGTAGTGTCCTTCAATTTTTGTCTCTCTGCTTTCTTCCTAGCTACATCTTTTTTCTTAGTTTCTGCATGCTTTTCCTGCAATTATGTTAAAGTAAAATATTACAAAATGAATTAGTGTTTACAATACCTATAATTTGAACAGCATAGATCCGATACTGTTTTTCAATATTTTATTAAATTCAATACTTATGTCTGTCTGTCTGTCTATCTCAACTATACACACAATATATGGTATGTATTTACAGACAGTTTAGTTTACTTATTTAAATAATGTTTTTAACTTATTTTACATCAATTGTGAAAAAAGAGTTATTACATCTTAGACAAATCATGTTCGAAGTCTTCTTGGGTAGAACCAGTACTAAGCGTATGCAGATAAAGTGCAGTAATTACCAAGCAAGAATGATTATAAAATATTAAAATAACCTTTAACTAGCAAACATGATTATAACATATCAAAATAACCCCTAACTAGGTAAAAACAACTTAAATGTTTTTTGCGATCTGTGTAGATGTTGACCCAGATCAGCCATCCATGCAATCTGAGCAGGGTCTACACTGTTTGCTACTCAGTCAATAAATTATAAAAAAAACACCCTATAAATCAGGAATAAAGAATGGTCCATTTATAAACCATGTGATGAATAAAGGGATAATATTAAAATAAAATAATCATATATTTACCTTATTAAGCTTCAATTTTTCTTTGGCGGCACTTTTTGTCTCTTTCTTTCTCGCGTTAAGCTTCTGCATCCATTATTGCGCGATAAGAAACGAATGATAAGATTTTTATTTCATACCCTTTTAAAGTAAATTTAGATGAAGCCAAGTTGAGCAGTATTTTTTGACATGCCACTTTGTTATTTATACTGTGTATTCTACCTGCCATTTTACCCCCATTTAACATCATTACCCATTCTAGTTCCCAGGACAAATATGAATTTCTCACCTTTTTAAGAAGTGCCAAATGGAATATAATGTCTACATCTATATTGTACAAGGTATATGCTACTGTCAATCTACCTGACATCCTACTGTGCTCTCTTAATTTCCCCCAAGGACTACATTCACACCATGTGGTAATATACACTGGAGACATAATGCCCCCCTCTGTCTGCATACTGCACACAGTGCCTCCATAGATCACCCCATGTTTAATAACCCCTGGGTTAATGACAGGATGTATGTAATATTACATCATTTTATGGCCTATTGCTAATTTCAACATTTTCAGTTAAATTAGAGGGTTTGTATCAATTGTACATTGCTACTAAAAATCATGTAACGTCCGTCCCCTTTTTGTAACGTCCGTCCCCTATTTTTTAAAGTGAATTTAAACATTCAATTTAAATGCAAATTCTCTTAATTTTTGTTTCCTAAACAAACATGTGTATAAGAAATTTAAGAAAGTACTCTTCCATGAGATTGTAGCTATAAAATTTTATTAAACACCACAATTCATTGATCTTGCATTATGAATTTATTAAAAAAGTCTATAATATGTTCAATATATATATATATATATATATATTGATATTTTTTTTTATTCAAGTCTAAACAGCACACTGCTAACATAAAATACTTTTATAAAGTGAAAAAAAATGTGAAAAGATGATAAAAACATAGATTTATTATTTGTATATATAGAGGGACGGACGTTACGGGGACGGACGTTACATGTCAATTTTACATTTTAGTGTATATTTTCCTTAAATATGCTCAGACCAAGTTTTATTTAACTTTTTTTTGGATAGTACATGGATATGTATGTCAGCAGGTGAATGTATTATTCTGTTTATCTTTTTGGAAGAATATATGGTTGGGGGACGGACGTTACAGTTTTTTTGTCACAAATTGAAATTTTCTGATGTTAGGTATTTTTTTCACAAATACACTATTTTAACAGTAAAAATAAAACTCTCCTTTTGAATCACATACAATAGCAAAGCATAGGAAGGAAAATAAACATTCATTTAGTACATATTCATATATTTATGAATAAATAAGAGAACAAAGGTTTTAATTTAATTTTTTCCATTACGAAGTAGTGGTATCGTTCAAAAGTCTACATAAGAAAAACGACTTAGTTGATTATGAAAAGCCATACATCAAAATAAAAGTAATTAAAATATCTATTGATAAATTCTAATAAAATGGGTAAATGAGCAACTAAATGAATTTTATGTGTATTTAAATAATGGGTAAATTTTAGATGCTAACACATTACGCCCTAAAACAGTTGTTTTGAGCCATTAAAAGCGCTCTTAAAAAAAAATCATGGATTTTTGCATGAAAAAAAAAAAAAGTACACTTAGGTAATTATGTTATGTTATAGAAATAATGGTTTAATTTAGAATTTAACACATATATATTTTTTTTTATTCATTTACCTGTTTTTTTAAAAAATTGGCCCATTTACTGTGCAACAGGCATCATTACTTTTCCTTAGAACTCTATATATAAGTTCTTGCCCATGTTCAAGCCTCTGCAAGGCAGGGACATATAACCAATACCAAGTTAACTTTCTGTGTTGCATCATCGTGTGTGTGTAAAAGTAATGTCTTTCATGCATAACTTTGACAATGAACCCTCAATTTGGTTTATGTGCCATTATTTGTAGAGGCTCGACAGCGAAACATACGTAATAACACAAGACACAATTGAACATTTTTTAACACCATGTGTGGAGGAACTTAAATCTACTGATCTCTCCGCACAGTGTATTAAAGAATGAACAGATTACCAAGATGTGAACATACAGATACAAGTTTGAGGGGTACGAAAGGTTAGTACGAAATTAATGTTCATCATAGTCGATACTAAATTTATTTAAACGTGCAATTTTGTTTTCAGAAAACAAACACTTCTTACGAATTAGTGTGTAAATAATCCTGACTGAGTTGGGCTCTGCTAAGTGTTCCGTATGATGATTGGGTGGCCATTATTGTTGTTGTTTTTTTCTAAGTAAGACCTTGTCCTGGGTCAATATTTACATCGACACCGTTTGAAGAATCACTGTTTGGCGCTAAAAAACAAGTTTTGCATGATCCAAGCGACGAAAAATGATGGCAGTGTTAAAGTAAATACTGTTATAGTTTCTTCATTCCATAAATATGTCTGGAAAGCTTGATAGTACTACAAAATCAAAGTAATCGACTGAAAATAATCCAAATTTGTTTCATGCTTCAATTTTAGCATCCATCATGGAGATTCTCCTTCCGGTATATCCTTGCGCATGTTGATATCATTGAATATTGAGTTCCTTCAAATTATACAAATCAAGTGTAGGTCAAATGGTCGGATTTACTAAATATTTAAACAGATAGGTGAAATTTTGCACATACATACAAAAAGAAAAGTAATCTACAAAAATGTTAAGGAAAATAGTTCAGGAAAAATAGTTCCAGTAGATCTGTCTATCAGCACGTTAACTCTGAGGATGAAAATTATCATTAGCTATCGTCTGCATTTGCGGAGCGGTTCTCTCGCCCCCCCCCCCCCCCCTCCTCTCTCTCTCTCTCTCTCTCTCTCTCTCTCTCTCTCTCTCTCTCTCTCTCTAACAGCAGCATGAATTATCTTGTACAGTTGACATGTAGCCTTACAGCAATAAAGAGTATTACTCTAACGTGCATTGTTATACATCCTCTATAAGCACTACAATATTACATTGGCGACGAGGATATTTATAAGTGGACTATTGTTTCTAATTTAATTATTATAATGAATTAATTAGAAGAAAAAAGGATACACACAAGTTGGAATTATAGTTGAATAAACTTGCTGGATTATTGTGACATTGCAAGTGTTTAATTAGTCGTACTGATTTTTCACGCGTTACAATGGCAACAGGACTTCTGGTATTTCCCAACTTCAGTATAAGTGAGCCAGCGGTAGGCACACGATGGAAAAAATGGCGAAACCGTCTATCAAACCTTTTAGAAGGCATGGACATAAAGGATACGAAAAGAAAACGTGCACTTTTGCTACATTATGCCGGCGAAGACGCCAACGGCGTGTTCGATACATTGCCAAACACAGGAGACGACTTCGAGTCAGCCATGAAGTCTCTCACAGACTACTTTGCCCCAAAAAGGTATGCATAATTTGAGATCTACAAATTCTGACAAGACAAACAACTTCCAAGTGGAAACATTGACACCTATCACACGAGACTAAGGAGATTGTGCGAAAATTGTGAGACAAAGAAATCAAATCACAGGTAGTACAGGGATGTACATCAACTAGGCTTCGACGTAAAGCTCTCGGACAAGAAATGTCGTTAGATGACATCATTAAAGAAGCCAGAGCCCTAGAACTTTCGGGCAGACACGATTCTGAAATTGAAGGCAGATCGACGTTGGAAACAAATGCAGTGAAATATAAACATTTAAAGTTATCAAGACGAAACACAGTTAAACATAAACGAATCGTAACACCATAAACGAATCGTAACAACATAAACCAACAAACTTGAAGAAAACATGCAGGAATTGTGGTTACGAATTTCCACACAAGAATGGAACGAAATACCCTGTTGAAGGAAAGTCATGCACTTATTGTAACAAACGAAACCATTTTGAAGTTGTATGCAGATCAAAACAAAGGCAATCAAAACAAATCCGTAATTTAGATAACAGTGAAAGTGACAGTGAAACAAATGACTACACCTTTGGATTACAATGTGACAAAATTGAGTCAACTATAAATTCAATTCAAAATTCAAGAACAAAGATTAAAATTAAAATGAACGGACATCCAATGAGAGTTTTGATTAATACAGGCTCATCAATCAATGTCATAGACAAGAAGACGTACAACTAAATGAAACATAAACCAAAACTCAGCAGAACTGACACAAACGTATATGAATATGGATCCAATTCAGTTAAACTATTAGGAAAAATACAAGCCACAATAGAAACAGACAACAAAATCACAACTGCACCAGTATTCGTTAGGAAAGGAAAAAGTGGAAACTTGCTGTCGTATGTAACGTCAGTTGATATACAGGTGATACCTAAAATTAACGCTGTACACTCAAGTAAGGTCAATGAACTTTGCGATAGATACGCATCTGTATTCACAGGATTGGGGAAAATGCGAGAAACTAAAATAGACTTGCGCATAGACATGAATGTTCAACCTACCATACAGCCGCATAGACGAATTCCGTTTCATCTCAGACAACAGTATGAACATGTAGAAACTGAAATAAAACGAGGACTTGGATATTATTGAAAAGGTTGAAGGAACTACAGACTGGGTCTCGCCCTTCGTTGTTGCTCCAAAGCCAAAAAGTAAAACGAATGCAAAACGGATTTGTGTAGAGACGAGACTACCAAATCAAGCCATTAAGCGCACCCGGCACATTATACCGACAGTAGATGACATGATCGTAGACTTAAATTGAGCATAAATATTTTCAAAGCTACATTTAAATCAAGGTTATCATCAATTGGAACTGTCGGAGAAATCACGCAACATTAACACGTTTACTAGCCATATTGGGTTACATCGATACAAACGTCTGAGCTTTGGAGTCAATAGCGCAGCTAAAATATTCCAAAAAAACATTACGCACAGCCTCAGAAGGACAGGAAGGGGTACGTAACATAAGTGACTACATCATAGTGTTTGGGAGCACACAAAAATAACATGATGAACGTCTGGAAGCTTCGTTCAAAACACTCCAAGAAAAAAACCTAACACTAAACAAAAAAAAATGCGAATTCAACAAATGAAGCTAGAGTTCTCTAGTTCTCGGAGAAAATGGACGCTCTGCCGGCCCTAAGAAGTGTGAAACAATAAAAAAACACACCACCGCCAACTAATGTCTCAGAAGTTAATAGTTTCTTAGCTATGACAAACCATGTTTCATGATTCATACCTGATTACTCCACAACAACAGAACTTCTGCGCAATCTCACGGAAAAGAATGTTAAATGACAATTGGAACAAGAGCAACTTACTGCTTTTGAAAAACTGAAAACTGATTTAAGCAATGAAACTGTCATGTACAGTGTCCCGTTGGGGCCATCGCGGCATATTTGTTTAATTAAGTAAAGTCGAAACAACGAAACTACGATGGTAAAAAGTCGAAACAACGAAACAAAGATGGTTAAAAACCGCAACTAAGATGATGAAAAGTCGAAACTACGATGGTGAAAAGTCGAAACAACGAAACAACGATGGTGAAACTACGATGGTGAAAAGTGAAACAAAGTCAGGAATCCAATATGGATTTATAAGAATAATTTGGATTTCTGTAGTATTCATAAAACGCACACAAACGAAAAACAAAAGCTTGCTTAAAAATACAAACACGGGATAATTGTACCACCGCTCATATGACCCATTTGTCAAATGTCTCATTACCTAGCGAGCTCGTACACACTGCACCGTCATGGCAATTAACGAGCGGAGAGATTGTCATAGCTAAATGGTGAATAATGGGCGCGTGATGCACGAAACTAAGATAGATGTCGTTCTTACCAGTAATGCGGAGGCACATCTAACAATTAGCAATTAATAAAAGTTCTAAATGATCAAAACAGCTTTGACAGCCGTGTAAAACTAACGGTATTTAATGGACCCATTTCACCTGTACAGGCAATCTGATCACCTCGGCCTTTATGCTACGCAATAGACCTCTGACATAATAAGGCGCCATTTTGGAAATACTTTCAGTCACATGATAAAGTAAAATGGCGGCCCCCTTATGCCACCTGTTTATATACATGTACGTTGAAAATATAAACGTTTGTTAATCAAGACTGATATTTTAAATTTCCCTATAAATATGACCCATGTCGAGTTTATAAATTAAAAAAATCGATATAACAACGCCATATATAATCAACTTAATGACGGATACATTAGTTGTTACTTTTACGCGAATGAACACAGACTTGTAACACAGGCGATTCGCGTTGGTGTATTCTAGAGCTATACACGAGGTGTATTCTACGGAGGATACGGAAATACCCGATGTTTCACGATTGCTGTACAGGGAGTCGAATTTCGATATACCTTTAGGCCACGTCACGTTGACGAAACTAAATTAGAATAAGTCGTGAACATTTAAGTTAGAAATTAAAATTGTAATTACTTTAGGAGTGTGACAACTTAGGATTTGAATTTATAATAGTGATAACTTTAAAAATTGAACTTACAGTACTTAATTTTAGAAAATGGATTCGTCATAACTTTGAATTAGATTTATAATGACTCTAGATTTAATTTATAATAAACATTTGTAATCTCAACTAATTTGTGAACTTGTATTTCCAGCTTCATTACGATACAAAAGTCGAAACAACGAATCTACGATGGTAAAAAGTCGAGACTACGATGGTCGTTGTTTCGTTGTTTCGACTTTTCACCATCGTAATTGCGACTTTTCACCATCGTTGTTTCGTTGTTTCGACTTTTCACCATCGTAGTTTCGTTGTTTTGACTTTACTTAAATTAAGAAATATGCCGCGATGGCCCCAACGGGACACCGTAGTCATTACATACTTCGATCCAAATAAAGAAACACATGTAATCGTTGATGCAAGCCCAGTGGGAATAGCAGCTATCATGCTTCAATGTGGAGAGGTTGTCTGCTATGCCAGCAAATCGTTGATTGATGTTGAAACACGATATTCTCAAACAGAACGTGAGAATTCTGCAATAGTATCGGCAATTGAACATTGGCATATTTACCTTTTTGGTCATAAGTGCTTATTGTGCTTATCAGTGACGCAAAGGCACTGGAAAACATACACAGCAATCCAAAGTCAAGACCGCCTGCACGATTAAAACGATGGAGACTACGACTTCAAGCATATGATTTCATGGTCGTGTACAAGCCAGATGAGTCAAACATGTCTGGTTATCTGAGTAGACATCCAGATGCCTCTCGTGCAAAAACAAGCCATCAGTCGGGTATCGCTGAAGAATATTTGACATTCATAGCACAAAATAACGTTCCAAAAACAATGACATTGGATGAAAGTAAAGGACACCGATCTACAAACAGTCATAAAAATATGAAATCAGAAACATGGAGTTTATTATACACAAACAAAACAAATACATTCTCACGATGCCAGAATGAACTTATCGTAGTTTCTCTTGAAAATGGCGATGTTTTGTTACATGATACGAAATTTACCACATAACGTAGTTAAATAGAACGTTAGTCTGGTTCCCTGACCTACAAAATAAATAGTCGATTTATTGAGTAGGTCCGAAAACCAGGCAAAATAGAACGTATGCAAATGAGTATGACCAGAAGTGAGCCAATCGAAACGAAGCGGAATTTGACAATGCATAATTAGAAAAACAAACGCCGTCTGCTCTGTTTGTTAACAGTTAAAGAACAATATAACTGTTATAAGAGGGTATTTCACTCCATATTCTGCATGTTATTAATGCGTTAGTCACCACTCTTTCCCATAAAATTGAACATAATGTAAATCTAAATCTAAAACAATAAATTTAAGTAAAACTACAAGTTGCAAAATGATTCTTCTTCTTTCTTTTTTTCTTTCTTTCTTTTTGCTTTCAAAACAAAACTAATGAGATATCTATTTATGTAGATGTGTGTGTTAAATCAATTTAAGTTTAAAAAAATGAATAATTTGAGTCTCGTTCAATGCATGAATATTTGCAACAATAAATTTGTTGTAAAAATGTACCTTGTGGTGGAAATTGTTGTTTTTTTTCACTGTCTCGGTTACATATAGAGTCTACAGTGATGATATTTCCCTCTGAGTCGCAAGGCAGCACAGACATGCAATCTACAGCAATATATACCTTAACTGGAACAGTGGGAGAAAAAGCAAGACTTTTTAATAGTCTGTCAATAACCAAAAGATCCTATTGAACCTCAATGTTGAAACTGAATGAATGGGTCACAGCTTGTGAAATTGAGGCGGCACCACTTCTGTACAACTACAAAATTAAAGTTTGGCTGAAAGTAACAAGAGGAACTTTTACACTTTGTACATATCAACCACTACAAATTGAAAATGAAGAAACATTGCCAACTAATATGTTGCTCGACAATTGTCATTTTCAAATTTTGTTACCAATGCCCATAGCAAACGAGGTAAACCAATCAGAGACATAGACGCATGTCTCTGAACCAATTAACCAAAAGTTTAACTGAACAAGAAAAATCGGCCTCAAGCGCTTATCAAAGCATTAATGCATCTAACATTCACTTTGAATCAATAAACACACACACACAAATATTTTAATTACCAGGTACCATGTCAGTTGTATCAAAAGCATATTCGTAATTTCTTTTCTTTTTTATTCATTTACAGCATGCATCACCATATAATTATTGGAACAGATTCGAGAGGGAGGTATCTGCATCAACACATAAACAAATTTCATCCATTTCGGATTTTTCTGATCACTATCATGTATCTTTGATTGTCATTTCTGGTGGTAAAATATCACAGGTCTATCATGCTGTTCAAAATAAAATGACTTCTTATCTTGATGAGCAAACAGTCATTTTGATAGCAGCTGACCTTTGTAATTTGACAGAAAAAAGTGACCTGCAGAAATGGAACATACATTACATATAATTCAACAAATAAAGTCAAAACATTTATAACAGAATTACATGAAATTTCCAGAAAACTGAGACATGACACAGCAACACTTTTTCTTGCAACAATTCCAAGTGCCTCTATTAAAAAATATGCATCTTTTCAAATTCTTAAACATAGACTTACAGAAACAGACTTAACAACTGCGGAAATACAACAACAGATAATTTTAGAAAAAGACATTATGACTATAAATCAAGAAATATGTAAAATTAATACAGAGCATTGTGTTAAGACTGTCAGACTCCATAGGGACATAATGAAAACATCAGTTAAAAAAGAGGAAAACATGGTCAAAATAAAAAAAAAATTTTTGCTACTCCAACATGTATGATGGAGTACATACAAAACAAGAGTTGAATACAAAGTGGTATAACGTTATATGTTGCACAATTGTTTCAAAAATTGAAGATTATGAAATCACACTTACAGACTCGGACCATGAAGACAATGATGATATGTCTGCTGACACACGGGACTTTAAAAGGACGTGATAACTTTGTTTACCGGTATCAATAACTTTGTGAAGTGCGTGCATATGTCAAAAGCAAACTTGTATTGTTAATTTAGGTGGGTGATATGACAATCGCTAACCTTTCAACTAACAGTATTATATATGTTTTAAACCATAGTATAAGTTACTTAAATGTACGCCTTAGTATAAGCTAATGCACATATACAGAGGATTTTTTTCTCTTTAAATCCGACAACTCTTGTTATGTGCAAGAATCCTAATGCCAAACTGCTCATTCTTATTATTAATAAGGCCAATATTTATATAAAAATATACTTTAATAACTATGCATTATCTGACTGTTTTAATTACATACAACGCTTTTTATGATACGCCAACACAAACACTCATAAACAATATACCCACTGTAAGAGCATGATGTTTTGACCCTCATTTGTAAACCAAGAACTGCCAGCAATGTAAATACTATTCTTAATTATTACCCTAGAAACTGCAATATCTTTTCCCCTTATTTTTATTCTCTTTTTTTTTTACTAACCAACAACTAATGGAAAATTGTGTTTGACATCTACCTATTCGCTCGCCATTTACATATTTCATATTATAATCAAGTAATTTATAAACGATGCAACAGAGAACAATGCCCTCAATGACTGAACAACCGCAAGTTGTCAGTTATACACGGTGGCCGTGTAGATAGTCAAGAATTTGGGTGATATATAAATTACAAACTCATTCATTAACGAAATTTTAAATTATAAAATGAAACTGTTTTGATCTGTACGTAAAAACTATTTATAGACAGATATTTTACGATATATTATAAACTATACTTTGTTAAAAAATGTTATTGCATATATACTTTTAAATATTGAAAACTAAAAAGAAATCGTTGAATGTCAAATGTTATGACTGTCATGGCAGCTTCCATGCAGTATGATTCTTCTTCGAGTGAAGACGAAGAAGCTATTGCTAGATTGAAAGATGCAGCTGTGGATAGCACACTGTTTGCTTCTAGTAAGATCTATTTTCAGGTCATAATGATAGAATTATCCGAAAAATACATTGCAACTTTAAAACAACATAAATTTTGATGACATTGATTTTCGCGAATGTTCCTAGTTTTTTCAGTCGAAACTGAAAATGTTTGAAGACAATAGACTGTTCATTTTACTTCTTAAAATATAAAGCAAATAAAAAATAAACCTTTATTTAAAAAAAAGTTTTAAGAAGACAACTTCGCAGGTGTTGAGCCGGCAGCTGTACATTAATGTGTGGGGATATCGGACACAGTGGGTTTTTCAAAAGATTTGAAAATACGCTATTTGCAGCTTTCTGCATGTACTACATTTGTTTTCAGACCCTATTAAAGCAACACATCCACGTTTAAACTTTTTTAAAAAGTTTTTCAATAGAGTTGTGAGCACATTTCCCATACATAAATATATGGTCAGTGAGCTGTATATGTGCTAACAAACACTATCCAGAACGCTTTAGAATTATAAAAAAAGATGTCCAAATTATAAAGCGTGACAAACGCTTTATAAATTATTTTTAAAGTGCCGAGGATACCAACTTGGCTTCAAATTGAATTATGGGAGTCGTATTAAAAAAACTTCACGTTTTAGTGCATAGTGTACTTTACCTGCCTTGAAAGTCATTTTGACAATTTTTTTTGACTCGGGTGAGTTACACGCTTGTTTTATAAAGTGTTTTTAAATTTTTTTTTAAAAAGTTCAAACGTGGATGTGTTGCTTTAAAGCAGCAGATACAGTAACACATCTCTGATAACATACAAATGTTTATGTACCATGACGATATGTGATGACAATCTTGATTGGAAGAGAGCGGTTTGTTTAAACAAGTTTCACATGTTCGCTCAGATAGTGCTGGCGACAGTTTTTTGTATCACATTTTCAACATGAAACAGAAAAGTTAAACTAGTTTTACAGTTATCGATTTTGGGTTTATTTGACAAAATAAATTGGGTTGATGAAGAAATTGAAACAAATGTATGCTTTATTTTATCATAAACAATAATTAAGATGAAAATAAAATTGTCCAATAATTCAATAAGCTGTCTGATGAACCCCACATGAGATTTAAATAACCGATAAACCCCATTTAGTTGTCCGATAAACCCCACAGAAACGTTAGATACTCTTCATGTAGTGCAGTACTTAGAAAAACAGTTGACTTGTATGTGTTGATCTAGTTTCACTTCTCAGACATGAACATATCTATCTGAAAAACAAGAAATTTCGTAGTATTTAGCCAAGTAATTAATGTTAATTCAATTTTTGTCATGTATCCATAAACATAAACTTATATAGATAGTAAACAGACTTTTAATTAACAGGTTTCTTGTGTAATAAGTTATATTGTTTAAATACTTTGTCAATTTAGGTACATCAGAGCAAAATGGCAACACTAAAGAGAAAGCAGTGAGTCATTTACCATCTCTAAGGTATGTCCATTAGTTTTGTTCTATTCTCTTAAGTTTATAGATTCTTTTAGTTTAAAAGTCCTCAAAAAAAATGTTTTAAGTATTCCTCACCTTTATTGTGTTTAGTGTTTAACCTCAGTTGACAACCAATGGAATCGCTTCAATTTTCAAAATTGTTAAAACAGCCTACAAAATAACAAGTTCGTCTTCACTGCGCACGCATGAATAGCATTGCACAGACTCCGCTCTTGATTCAATTCTGAACAAGTCATGTACAAACTACAAAGCCGCATGAGCTATGCTCAGAAATGGCCTTAGCAAACATCAACTTTCAAACATCAATCATCTAAGCTTTCATTGTAACTACTGCTAGGAGCCAATCAAATGACGTCAAACTGTCAGTCAAATGACGTTTAACACTTAGCCAGTTCTGGTTCATTAAATAAAAATTTAACCCAAAGGGAACGACTGCAAGGAGCAACTGGAGTTTCTTAATTGTTACATCTTTATTAAATGAACACTAACTATTACATAATATTGCTGTATATAGACTAGCATACAACTCCCTGTCCTGTTCAAGCTTTTACAACCACATATTCATTCATCTCACCAATCAGATGCCTACATAACTTCATTTCCATCCATCTAACAAATAAGCTGCTTGTATAACTTCATTGTCACCCTTTTAACCAATCAGCTGCCTGTCTGACTTCTTGCTTATCCATCTAACCAATCAGCTACCTGTCTGACTTCTTGCATATCCATCTAACCAATCAGCTACCTGTCTGACTTCTTGCATATCCATCTAACCAATCAGCTACCTGGCTAACATCATTTTCATCCTGGATGGCTGGAATAGTCAGGTATGTACATGTCGGAATGGACATATACTCTGAGTGATATTAATACAAACACAATACATAATGTAGTCTATCAGTTATTATGTCTATTTATATCATGTCAGACCTGATAAAGCAAGAGATGTTGATGAAAATGATGACAGATTACATGTACCACATACAACTCCAGGGTTTAGAAAACATGTTGCAAAGAAGCTTACAGTTGCATTGGACAGGTAATGTTTATGGCCTGCCATTTAAATTATAAGTGTGGAGCATATAGTGAATGCTCTTCTTGGACGCCTCCAAAAATAGTTTGCGCCTAATAACATACTACGTTTCCTTGACATGTTAAGTTTCCTCAAGATTCTGAGAATATTTTTGAAATAATAAACAGTTTATGTCTTGCCTTTTCAGAGCAAAAAAAAGAGACAACTGTGTTACTTTTGTGTATGCGGAGCAGCTTCAAAAAAAAAATTAATGTGAAATTTGTGCCTTTAGTTTGTTTCTCTAAAATGTTTGACCTGGAGTCACAAAATTTTGTCCAAAGTTGTATAATGGGTAGTTCTATCCAACACCTTGCTGCATTTTGGTTGACATTGACCTTTATGGATGAAAAATGTTGAGTGCTTAGCTCAGATTCACAGAAACTGTTAAGTTAAGTTTCACAGAAATTATTAAGCCTAGAACAATAGTTGTGTTATGGGTGGTATGCAACATGTTTGGCTGACGATGACCCATACTGGGTTTAACCCCTACAGGTTAATGACTTAGCCTTCAAGATTTAAGATTTTTATCTTAGCTCCATATCTCCAAAACTAACTAATGGGAGTTTCCAAATATTGTAAAATACAATAGGCCATTTTAAATTAATAGCTAGATAATCATCCAAATTTTTCTTAAAAACAGGGAGGACGGGAGTTTTTTTAATAATATTTTTTTTTTTTAATTTTTTTTTTTTATGAAAATAAAAAGGGTTGAGGCGGCATGAAAATTACAGGGCGGGCGGGGATGATAATCTAGCAATTAATTTATTATGGCCATATGTGTTGCCACCTAATGAATTTATTATAAGGACGCCTCAGCAAATGAGCAATTGTCATATAATTTGATTAGACATCATGCTTAAATTCATTATTTCAATCAACCTCTGTCAATCAAAACTGCACACAGTCTACAAATTGATGCAGAGTAAGCTCTAATATTATTATAGATACACTGGTAACTTTAAATTCTTACTTTAACTTTCAGTGACATAGACACCTCAATGAAATGTTTTTGTTCATCAGAAACTTCCAGAGAAGAGACGAGAGGTAAGTAGACTTGTTTAAAGGTACATGTAGAATATGAATGATCTACCTGTCAAATACAAATCTGAGGTACTGGCTCAAGATAACTGACCTATTATTTCTGAGGTCCTGGGATGGAGCCAATCTTGGTATGAACTATTTTGGGTGAAAAAGTCTGCCAGTTAAAAATGGTGGTATGGTGGTTTTAATAAAAATAATGTAACTGTTTATATCTTGAATAGGCAATATAGTATATAACAAAGAATGTGTTGAAAGAATATGGATTAAGTAAACAAGCATAATCAACCATGATCAACGCTGTGTTGCATTAAAAACTTGTGATTTTTTTAAAAGGAACATGAAAATGTCGTAGTTTGATGTTTGTATACAACTTCTAAGAAATGATTCCGGTTACTTTTATAACTTTAGGGTACCTGTATAAAACTTCTGAGGAACTTTATGAGGTTTAAGTTGCATGGTTGTGTTCTAAAAGAATGCCTCTTTAAAAAACAAGAGAGAAAACTGGTCCACACTTTTGCTCCATATCAGTGGTACATTTGTCGTGTGCAATTGGCTGCCTTTTCGTTCTATGACATCATACACATTAATTTTAAAATTATTGTTTGTATGGGATTTTGGGTTTCTTTTTCCAACTGTTTTACAATGTGGGAAAAGTAGTTGGTGATTTTCAGAGATAGGTGTGTCTAATCCTGGTTAACCACCTGGCAGATCCACAGAAAGATAAGTGCCATTATATTCATATTTAATTAAAATACTGTTGCAAAGAGGCTCAAAACCTCACACAAAAACTGTTTTGCCTGATATTGGTGTATTGCGACTGAGTTAGGTATCTGTCCTAGCTGGATGGGGTGTTCAATAAGATTCAGAGTAGAAGGCCTTGATTGTAAAAGAGGGCCACATTGGGACCTGGTCCTCCACAACCAATGATGGGATCAAGTGGGCAGCATTCCCAATAGTTCGGGTCAATAGATGCTTGAATAGTAATTACCATTTCATATGTGACAAATTCCCAGAAAATACAGCAGTTTTTAGAAAATATAGCTTTCAAAACAACACCTAATGATGGTCAAACTGAATGGATTTCTTTAGAACAAATCTGTTAGAAAAAATATGAGAAAGCATAAGAAAAATTAACCATCAGAAATAAAGCTGGCACACCTTTGGAAGTAGCACTTTGGAGTGCAACTGCTGAATCTTATTGCAAACCACGTGTCTGGGGCATGATATTTCTGTATGAAAATACTTATATAGTCTATAACAGAACCTGATATCGCCCGAATTAACCGCAAATTAATTAGCAAGGAATTCTATGCATGTCCCATAATTCATACCAATTGAAAGCTTACAAAACTGTGATGTCATCCAAACTTTCAGTCGAAGCAAATGACCAATCAACATTCTCAAATCTTGCTTTCCCAACATTGCTACCTATAAAGAAAGTTTAGAGCTTATATGAACTGTATTGAGTCTGCTCCCTTGGTAGAACCAGTTCTGAGTGATGTTTTTCAGAGGCATTAGGTTGAGCTGGGGATCAAAGCCTGTATCCCCTGGCGTCAGCAGCCAACACTGTATTCACCACCACCCCACTTTAACAACTTTTAAATGTGATATGGGTAAACATTATAGAAGGAGATGCTAAATATCATACAATATGTAATGCATGTACTAAATGTATTTTATTTTATATCATTTACAGGTATACGACTGTTCACTAGCTCTAAAGAGTTTTTAACATCAGTGAAATTAGAAGAAGAAACAACGAATCAAAGGCAGAGGATAAAACGACCCCACTCCCCCAGCACTGATGACAGGTTAGAAATGATATTACTACCTGACTTTGTCTACCTACGGAAGTAGAATGTTAATATCTTTTTAATGGAGTAGCGGCTTTCTGATTTTAAAAAACATTAAGCTTGATAAAATAAGATAGATATTTATTTTAACACCTACTTGAAGCTATTTTCCGACAAAACAAGAATGCCCAGCGACTTACAAACAAAAAAACTAAAACTAGAGAAAGTGGTTAAACATTTTAAAGTAAGATCAGTTTAAAGTTATATTTACTAGGCTTTTGAATAATTGTAATTAAAGACATTTATCAATTTAAATTCAATCAAGATAAAGATAATCGAACAGATCTACGCTTTCTATTGAAATTATCTTTTTTTTGGAGCCCTGCTTCCGAACAAGAATGTATTATTATATAATATATATATATATATATTTCTCCCTAATTCCTTGAGCCGATCTAAGTGACAATTTAAGTATATAAAATTTGCATATTTTGTAATATATAAAATGTACATATTTATCTGAAAAATAATATGAAAATATTATTTAAAATATTCTTAACACGGTTGATTAGATACAAAACTGTTTATTTTCTGTATATTATAATTATTTTAGCTCAGAGGATGAAAAGCTGGCTGAGGCTGCAGTGTCACATGACTTCATAATTAATCAGAGTTATCTCCCCTCTCTGGCAAATCAGAAGCCACCAGATGTCACTATTACTGCTTCAGCAGATGATATATCAGTACAAGATGTTGAAACAAAGAAATATACAAAGACTGAAAATATTGCAAATAACATTGAACACAATCTCTCAGATAAAAGTCATAAAAAGAAAAAGAAGAAGAAAAAATCCCATAAAGGATTGGATGACACCTGAAATAAAAAGAGTTGAAACTAAACTTTTTGCGTTTCTTTAAGAAATATTTCCAGTACATGTTACAGTTGACATGGGTCCAAAGGCTCAAAAATGCTGATTTGTACAAGTTTTGCAAGGATATTGTACTCGCTGTGGCATCTGTTAGTTTTATGGAAAACATTAAACATTACACTTGAAATTTCCAATACCGGTAGGCGCGAGAATTACACTGAGATAGTGTATAGCTAGGACAGGTAGAAAATATATACCCGACACTCTTCTACCCGTGCATGCCTGGGTTAGCCATATATATATGTTGTAATTAGTCCCCTACCGGTTTCACCTATGGGAACTATAGGTTTACCCTCTGTTGTGTACCCTCCGGTTGTCCGACTGACCAGAAAGATTACTAAAAAAGTATCCAAACCAGGTTCTTGAAACGTTGCATGTGGATAGAGGACAACAAGGAGGTCATTTTGTTTTTTCAAAACTTGTGGTTACTATGGCAAAACAATTTAGGGAACAAATCATAAATACGTTAACAAAGCCCTACCTGTAAACTTGCAATACTGTATCTTGTAACAAATAATCCAGATAATAGACTGTTGTCTTTATTTTGTAATTACAATGCAGGAGAAGCTAAGTCCTGGTTTCAGTTGCCTTGCAAAATTTTGATTTTCTATCGGAAAAGCAAAGAAATTTTAAGGTTACTGTTAAGTGTTTAAAAGTTTGGCATGACCTTGTCGCAAGCCTTTTGATATTGTGTTTTAAAACAAACAATACAATGCTTATTCAGTTTCATATTAACTCCAATACAGTACTTTCTGAATTATACCCTTCTGGTAACAGGTAATAGTGTGGTACCTGCGTACAGGGCCAGGTATTACCCACACCGATACCCGAGTACTCATCCCAGCTCTGCTGATAAGGATTGGATAGATCAAAAGGAACGCCAAGCTGTCTAGGGTCATGTACTTAAAACACTGTTGAATGAGGTTTATTGCCAGCACATACCCTACAATCAATATTAGTGTTTCCTCCGGAGTAGTTGTTAAAACTGCTAGTTTGCAAAACATTTTCTGTTTTGTTTTTCATAGCATATGGGGCCCATAGGAAAACAAAAATGAATCATGCTAAACAATAATATATGTATCAACTATAAGATAACTAAACTTAACTGCTTACCTGTATCCATCACTCCAGGTACATTCAACTACAAGATAACTAGAATAACTGTTTACTACTTGCAGGTATCAGTCAATCTCAGTATTGTCAACTACAATATTACTAGAGTAAACTACTTACCAATATACATCACTTTAAGTACATTCAACTCTACAATAACTTGAATAAACTACAGTATCAGTCACTCTTAAGTATATTCAAGTACAAGATAATTTGAATATCAACTACTTACCATTATTCGACACTCTAAATACATTTAGCTATAAGATAACTTGAATTTACTATTTCAGTAACACTCATTCTTTAAGTACATTCAACTACAAGATAAATTGAATAAACGTTTTACCAGTATACATTGTCTTCTTTGGCTGAGAAGTCTAAGGCCCTGTCGTTTAATGACTACTTGCCTCTCACCTACGCCATATAACAAGAATAAACTACATGCTAGTATTTAGCATTCCTAGTTCATTCAACTACAATATAACTAGAATAAACCACATGCCAGTATTAAGCATTCCTAGTTCATTCAACTACAATATAACTAGAATAAACTACATGCCAGTATTTAGCATTCCTAGTTCATTCAACTACAATATAACCAGAATAAACTACACGCCAGTATTTAGCATTCCTAGTTCATTCAACTACAATATAACTAGAATAAACTACATGCCAGTATTTAGCATTCCTAGTTCATTCAACTACAATATAACTAGAATAAACTACATGCCAGTATTTAGCATTCCTAGTTCATTCAACTACAATATAACTAGAATAAACTACATGCCAGTATTTAGCATTCCTAGTTCATTCAACTACAATATAACAAGAATAAACTACATGCCAGTATTTAGCATTCCTATTTCATTCAACTACAATATAACTAGAATAAACTACATGCCAGTATTTAGCATTCCTTGTTCATTCAACTACAATATAACTAGAATAAACTACATGCCAACATTTAGCATTCCTAGTTCATTCAACTACTTTATAAATAGAATAAACAATATACCATTATGCGGCACGCCAGAAAATTCAACTACAAGATAATTATAATAAACTACATGTATTTACCAATATCAGTCGTTCTCAGTTAATTCAACTGCAATATATACCTAGAAAATAAACTTCATACTATTATCCGAAATTCCAGTACATTCAAATACAAGATACTAGTCACTAGAGTAAATCACATGTACTTACCACTATCCGTAAGTCCCAGTCATTTCAACTGCAATATACCTAAAATAAATTATAAACCATTACCCGGTACTACAGTGCATTGAAGTCCAAGTACCATCTACTTTATTTTATAGTATGATTCCAACCCATTAACTAATAGTATCATCTATATTATTAGATAGTATGACTCATCAACAAATAGTACAACCTGCGTTATTAGCTCTCCGGGACGAAGTCCAAGGAGAGCTACTGTCATGACCCCGGCGTCGGCGTCGTCGTTGTCGTCATCTGTGGACACCCAGGTTAAATTTTTGCATTTAAGTTTCAGTTATCTATGCAACCACTCATTGGATGTCAATGAAACTTTGCATGTGTGTTGACCATCATCAATGACACACACAGAGACAAGAACCATAACTCTGATTGCATTTTGGCACAGTTATGGCCCTTTTTGGACTTAGACACCCAGGTTAAACTTTGCGTTTAGTTGCGTTTAAGTTTAAGATATCTATGCAACCACTCATTGGATGTGAATGAAACTTCACATGTTTGTTTACGTTTATCAATGGAACACACAGAGACAAGAACCATAACTTTGGATTGCTTTTTGGCACAGTTATGGTCCTTTTTGGACTTAGACACCCAGGTTAAACTTTGAGTTTAGTTGCGTTTAAGATATCTATGCAACCACTCATTGGATCTGAATGAAACTTCACATGTGTGTTCACCATCATCTATAGAACATATAGACAAGAACCATAACTCTGGATTGCATTTTGGCAAAGTTATGGCCCTTTTTGGACTTAGACATCAAGGTTAAACTTTGAGTTTAATTGCGTTTAAGATTAAGATATCTATGCAACCACTCATTGGATGTGAATGAAACTTCACATGTGTGTTCACCATCATCAATGGAACACACAGAGACAAGAACCATAACTTTGTATTGAATACTGGCACAGTAATGACCCTTTTTAGACTTAGACACTCAGGTTAAACTTTGAGTTTAGTTACGTTTAAGTTTAAGATATCTATGCAACCACTCATTGGATGTGAATGAACCATCACATGTGTGTTCACCATCATCAATGGAACACATAATGGAACACACAGAGACAAGAACCATAACTCTGGGTTGCATTTTGGCACAGTAATGGCCCTTTTTGGACTAAGACCCAGAGGCGAGTTTTGTTGTCTTCTGACAGCTCTTGTTATATTGCATAATTAAACCCATCAACTAATAGTACCATCTACGCTTTCAAAGTGTTTGAATTTAGCAAATCAACTAATAGTACCATCTACGCTTTCAAAGCTTTTGGATCTAGCTCATCAACTAATAGTACCATCTAGTAATCTACGCTTTCAAAGTGTTTGAATCTAGCTCATCAACTAATAGTACCATCTACGCTTTCAAAGGGTTTGAATATAACTCATCAACTAATAGTACCATCGACGCTTTAAAAGTGTTTGAATCTAGCTCATCAACTAATAGTACCATCTAGTAATCTACGCTTTCAAAGTGTTTGAATCTAGCTCATCAACTAATAGTACCATCTATGCTTTCATAGTGTTTGAATCTAGCTCATCAATTATTAGTACCATCTACGCTTTCAAAGTGTTTGAATCTAACTTATCAACTAATAGTACCATCTACGCTTTCAAAGTGTTTGAATCTAGCTCATCAACTAATAGTACCATCTAGTTATCTACGCTTTCAAAGTGTTTGAATCTAGCTCATCAACTAATAGTACCATCTATGCTTTCAGAGTGTTTGAATCTAGCTCATCAATTATTAGTACCATCTACGCTTTCAAAGTGTTTGAATCTAGCTCATCAACTAATAGTACCATCTAGTTATCTACGCTTTCAAAGTGTTTGAATCTAGCTCATCAACTAATAGTACCATCTATGCTTTCAGAGTGTTTGAATCTAGCTCATCAATTATTAGTACCATCTACGCTTTCAAAGTGTTTGAATCTAGCTCATCAACTAATAGTACCATCTAGTTATCTACGCTTTCAAAGTGTTTGAATCTAGCTCATCAACTAATAGTACCATCTAGTTATCTACGCTTTCAAAGTGTTTGAATCTAGCTCATCAACTAATAGTACCATCTATGCTTTCAGAGTTTGAATCTAGCTCATCAATTATTAGTACCATCTACGCTTTCAAAGTGTTTGAATCTAGCTCATCAACTAATAGTACCATCTAGTTATCTACGCTTTCAAAGTGTTTGAATCTAGCTCATCAACTAATAGTACCATCTATGCTTTCAGAGTGTTTGAATCTAGCTCATCAATTATTAGTACCATCTACGCTTTCAAAGTGTTTGAATCTAACTTATCAACTAATAGTACCATCTACGCTTTCAAAGTGTTTGAATCTAGCTCATCAACTAATAGTACCATCTAGTTATCTACGCTTTCAAAGTGTTTGAATCTAACTTATCAAATAAAAGTACCATCTACGCTTTCAAAGTGTTTGAATCTCGCTTTCATAGTGTTTGAATCTAGCTCATCAACTAATAGTACCATCTACGCTTTCAAAGTGTTTGAATTTAGCTCATCAACTAATAGTACCATCTATGCTTTCAGAGTGTTTGAATCTAGCTCATCAATTATTAGTACCATCTACGCTTTCAAAGTGTTTGAATCTAACTTATCAACTAATAGTACCATCTACGCTTTCAAAGTGTTTGAATCTAGCTCATCAACTAATAGTACCATCTAGTTATCTACGCTTTCAAAGTGTTTGAATCTAACTTATCAAATAAAAGTACCATCTACGCTTTCAAAGTGTTTGAATCTCGCTTTCATAGTGTTTGAATCTAGCTCATCAACTAATAGTACCATCTACGCTTTCAAAGTGTTTGAATCTAGCTCATCAACTAATAGTACCATCTATGCTTTCAGAGTGTTTGAATCTAGCTCATCAATTATTAGTACCATCTACGCTTTCAAAGTGTTTGAATCTAACTTATCAACTAATAGTACCATCTACGCTTTCAAAGTGTTTGAATCTAGCTCATCAACTAATAGTACCATCTAGTTATCTACGCTTTCGAAGTGTTTGAATATAGCTCATCAACTAATAGTACCATCTATGCTTTCAGAGTGTTTGAATCTAGCTCATCAATTATTAGTACCATCTACGCTTTCAAAGTGTTTGCATCTAGCTCATCAACTAATAGTACCATCTAGTTATCTACGCTTTCAAAGTGTTTTAATCTAACTTATCAAATAAAAGTACCATCTACGCTTTCAAAGTGTTTGAATCTCGCTTTCATAGTGTTTGAATCTAGCTCATCAACTAATAGTACCATCTACGCTTTCAAAGTGTTTGAATTTAGCTCATCAACTAATAGTACCATCTACGCTTTCAAAGTGTTTGAATCTAGCTCATCAACTGATAGTACCATCTACGATTTCAAAGTGTTTGAATCTAGCTGAATAGTACCATATACGCTTTCAAAGTGTTTTAATGTAGCTCACCAACTAATAGTACTATCTATGCTTTCAAAGTGTTTGAAGCTAACTCATCATCTAATAGTACCATCTACTCTTTCAAAGTGATTGAATGTAGCTCATCATCTAATAGTACCATCTACGCTTTCAAAGTGTTTGAATCTAGCTCATCAACTAATAGTACCATCTAGTATTCTACGCTTTCAAAGTGTTTTTTAATCTAGCTCATCAACTAATAGTACTATCTACGCTTTCAAAGTGTTTGAATCTAACTTATCAACTAATAGTACTATCTACGCTTTCAAAGTGTTTGAATATAGCTCATCAACTAATAGTACCAACTACGCTTTCAAAGTGTTTGAATCTAGCTCATCAACTAATAGTACTATCTACGCTTTCAAAGTGTTTGAATATAGCTCATCAACTAATAGTACCATCTACGCTTTTAAAGTGTTTGAATCTAGCTCATCAACTAATAGTACCATCTACGCTTTCAAAGTGTATGAATCTACCCCATCAACTAATAGTACCTGAATATAGCTCATCAACTAATAGTACCATCTACGCTTTCAAGATGTTTAAATCTAGCTCATCAACTAATAGTACCATCTACGCTTATGAAGATTTTGAATCTAGCTCAATAGTACCATCTACGCTTTCAAAGTGTATGAATCTACCTCATCACTTAATAGTACCTTAATATAGCACATCAACTAATACTACCCTCTACGCTTTCAAAGTGTTTGAATCTAGCTCATCAACTTATAGTACCCTCTACGCTTTCAAAGTGTTTGAATCTAGCTCATCAACTTATAGTATCATCTACGCTTTTAAAGTGTTTGAATCTAGCTCATCAACTAATAGTACCATCTACGCTTTCAAAGATTTTGAATCTAGCTGAATAGTACCATCTACACTTTCAAAGTGTATGAATCTACCCAATCAACTAATAGTACCTGAATATAGCTCACCAACTAATAGTACCATCTACGATTTCAAAATGTTTTAATCTAGCTCATCAACTAATATTACCATCTACGCTTTCGAAGATTTTGAATCTAGCTCAATAGTACCATCTACGCTTTCAAAGTGTTTGAATCTAGCTCATCAAATAATAGTACCATCTACGCTTTCAAAGTCTTTGAATCTAGCTCATCAACTAAAAGTACCATCTACGCTTTTAAAGTGTTTGAATCTAGCTCATCAACTAATAGTACCCTCTACGCTTCAAATTGTTTGGATCTAGTTATCAACTAATAGTACCCTCTACGCTTTCAAAGAATTTGAATCTAGCTCATCAACTAATAGGGCCATCTACGCTTTCAAAGTGTTTGAATCTAGCTCGTCAACTAATAGTACCCTCTACGCTTTCAAAGTGTTTGAATCTAGCTCATCAACTAATAGTTCACTGTACGCTTTTAAAGTGTTTAGTCTAGCTCATCAGCTAATAGTACCATCTACGCTTTCAAAGTGTTTGAACATAGCTCATCAGCTTATAGTACCATCTACGCTTTCAATGTGGTAGAATCTAGCTCATCATCTAATATCAATTTATAGTACCATTTGATTTAATTAGAGTGTATGAATCTAACCCATCTCTATTAATACCACCATCTACGTTATTATAGTGTATGACTCTAACCCATCTCTAATAGTACCACCGTCTACGTTTACTTAGTGTACGAAATTTACGCATTAACTAACAGAACCACCATCTACATTATTATAGTGTATGATTCTAGCCTATCAACTAATAGTACCATCATCTACGTTATTAAACTGTATGAATCTAACCATCTAATGCTACCATCTACGTTATAATAATGTATGAATTCAATCCATCAACTAATAATACCATCTACGTTATTATAGTGTATGAATTCAATCCATCAACTAAAAGTACCATCTACGTTTTTATAATGTATGAATATGACCCATCAACTAATAATACCATCTACGTTATTATAATGTATGATCTACGTTATTATAGTGTATGGATATAACCCATCAACTAATAGTACCATCTACGTTATTATAGTGTATGGATATAATCCATCAACTAATAGTACCATCTACGTTATTATAGTTGATGGATATAACCCATCAACTTATAGTGCCATTTATGTTATTATAGTGTATGAATATAACCCATCAACTAATAGTACCATCTACGTTATTATAGTGTATGGATATAACCCATCAACTAATAGTACCATCTACGTTATTATAGTGTATGAATATAACTCATCAACTAATACTACCATCTACGTTATTATAGTATATGAATATAAACCATCAACTAACAGTACCATCTATGTTATTATAATGTTAGAATTCAACCCATCATCTAATAGTACAATATACGCAATTATAGTGTATGAATTCAACCCATCAACTAATAGTATCATCTAGGTTATTATAGTGTATGAATTCAACCGATCAACTAATAGTACCATCTACGTTATTATAGTGTATGGATATAATCCATCAACTAATAGTACCATCTACGTTATTATAGTTGATGGATATAACCCCTCAACTTATAGTGCCATCTATGTTATTATAGTGTATGAATATAACCCATCAACTAATAGTACCATCTACGTTTTTATAGTGTATGAATTCACCCATCATCTAATAGTACCATCTACGTAATTTTAGTGTATGAATTCAACCCATCAACTAATAATACCATCTACGTTATAATAGTGTATGAATTCAATCCATCAACTAATAGTACCATCTACGTTTTTATAATGTATGAATATGACCCATCAACTAATAATACCATCTTCGTTATTATAGTGTACCATCTACGTTATTATAATGTATGATCTACGTTATTATAGTGTATGGATATAATCCATCAACTAATAGTACCATCTACGTTATTATAGTTTATGGATATAACCCATCAACTTATTGTGCCATCTATGTTATTATAGTGTATGAATCTAACCCATCAACTAATAGTAGCATCTACGTTATTATAGTGTATGGATATAACCCACCAACTAATAGTAGCATCTACGTTATTATAGTGTATGAAAATAACTCATCAACTAATAGTATCATCTACGTTATTATAGTATATGAATATAAACCATCAACTAACAGTACCATCTATGTTATTATAATGTAAGAATTCAACCCATCATCTAATAGTACAATATACGTTATTATAGTGTATGAATTCAACCCATCAACTAATAGTATCATCTAAGATATTATAGTGTATGAATTCAACCGATCAACTAATAGTACCATCTACGTTTTTATAGTGTATGAATTCACCCATCATCTAATAGTACCATCTACGTAATTATAGTGTATGAATTCAACCCATCAACTAATAGTACCATTTACGTTATAATAGTGTATGAATTCAACTCATCAACTAATAGTACCTTATACGTAATTATAGTGTATGAATTCAACCCATCATCTAATAGTACCATCTACGTTATTATGGAACCAACTCCCTCTTGTGTAAACACACTCTTTATCTTTAAATTCCTCTATCACTTGTGCTTTGGTTAACTATTAGTTGTTACATTCATATTACATAATATTTAATGCTACTTTTAGTTCATGGGTTAGATTCATACTATGTGATAGTAGATGCTACCATTAATTGATATGTATGATTGATACTATAACACAATGTAGAATGTTCTATTAATTGATATATTGGATTAATTTAATAAACATGTACTATATATCTAAGTAGATGAAGCTTTCAGTTGATGGATTGTATTCACACTCTGTACTAACGTAGCTGATGATATTGGCTGATAGACTAGATTCATACCATATAATAAGTAGAATGTACTATTCTTTGATAGGTTAGATTCATACACTATTACAACTTTGATTGTTCTATTGGTTGACGGGTTGGATTGATACTATATATAAATAGTTCTATTAGATGGTGTGTTTGAATCATACTTTATAATTATATAGGTGACATATTAATAGTTGATATGTTAGATCAATACTTTTTAATAATAAATAGATGGTACTATTAGTAGATAGTTTATATTCATACTATATAACAACGTAGTACTATTGGTTGATGCTGAACCCTCGATATAGTAATGGTAACACCTAGATTATCAATCTGGGCCTTGTAAGTTAAAATCCCTGACCGGTCAAAGTCTATGTGATGATTGATATACGACATTGTATTTCATTGTCATTCATCTCCTACCGTTGATTCAAGTTATCACTAATTTTGGAGATGTGTGTGCTTGAGTATTGGCTAGTAAGAACCTTACAGGATCCCAGAAAAAAAAGGTTAGGTTCCCTACACATTTTTAGCCAATCAGAAGCCTCGTATTAGTGGTGGTAACAAATTTGTAATTTGATAGTTGCCAGAAGTTGTCGGCATTTCTTATCGATCAACTGAACTACTTTTACAGACGCTCTTCGATTTCAAACCTTCCTTATATTACATGTGCATGAAAATCTATCAAACCTTCCTTATATTACGCGCATAAAAATCTATCAAACCTTCCTTATGTTACGTGTGCATGAAAACCTATGAAACCATCTTTAATAATTTCCCGTTAAGAACATAATGCTATTTAAGTTTACTTTAAACACATTTATATTTGATCGATTGCGAAGTAAGTTCCAAACTTTTATGAATTGCAATCGATTCGGTTTCCTGTAGGCAACATTACTACGTGTTGTCTTTGAAAAGCCGTCGAGTCTAACAGGCGACCTCGGGCGAGATGGACTTTGCATGTGGTATTTTAGTTATATTTTATTACTGATGTTACAAAGAATGAATATCATATGCTATAGCATATATTTATATATCACCTACACAAATGGATAAAACTACAAGTTATAACAACACTATGTGATTTATTACTATTGGCAATGAGTTTCGAGAATCTCTTGATGGATATAATATAATACAAGATACAAGATACAGAGTTTATTGTGCAATATAAGGCCTCCGGCCCAAAACACATATACATGCAGTAAACATGGTAGGCATACAAGTATTATAAAACGAAATAATAGAATGTATTATGTAATGGTGTTACTAACATAGAAATGTATGATGTTTCAATGTTACACATTTGATTAATAAACAATTGTTGAAAACATGTAAGCATTATTTCAGATATATGTAGTACGATAATGCAACGATCAATATCAATAAAATGGCATATTTAATGTTCTACACAATTGTTTAGTTCTTAATGAGTTCATTTCTTCTTGAAAAAGCATAATATATATAACAGGCGACTGCTTGAATAAGTTTATCGTTTTTTGAAGACATAATCATATTAAATTTATGTACAGTTGGGTTGTTAAAATATTTTGTTGGAATATATTGAGTTCTCAACACTGAGTAAGAAGGACAGCATAGTAAAAAATGAAACTCGTCCTCAATAGCGTTGGTTTTGCACAGTTTACAGGTTCTGAGGTCCATATCAATATTGTGATGCCTTCCAGTTTCCACTTCTAAATTATGAGAAGAAGTTCTAAATTTAGCAATTGCATGTCTAAATTTCCTGATTGAAACAACATTTAAATACAGTTCATGTTCATAGCTAATTTTAAAGTGGTTATAAAAGCTCAACTTAGAAGAGTTATTGACTGACTCTCTCCATTTTTGTAAGTATTGATCTTGGAGACGTCTAAGAAAGGTTGCTAAAAATGTTTTCTCGTTATGTACACATTGATTTGACCAAATGTAGCCAAATCCGTTTGTAAAAAGGAGTTTCCTGATATTACTGACCCAATTGTTTCTCCCATTATTGTCTATTATTTTGAGCATATAATAACACTTTTTTACGTATCTATAATTAGGCATCTTTAAAATTTTAAGCCAATAATTAATACAACGTTTTGACGATTCAATCCATAAAGGGTACCTTCCACATTCACCAAGAACTCCTGCGTTGATAGTTTTTACATTTAAACACATGTAACGTTTGCATGCATACCCATGAATAAGTTTAATGTTTTCACGTTCTTGAAATCCCCATAGTTCACACCCATACAACAATATAGGAACAATTTTTGTATCAAACAATTTAAAGAAAACACTGTTTGGTAACTGACCATAATCATAAAGTGAGGAAAGAAGTGAAACTAATACACGCTTTCCTTTTAATGCTAGATCTTCTGACATTTTGTTAAAAGAAAGTTGCATAGAAAAAGATAATCCAACGTAGGTGAAACAATTGACAACATCAAGTTGGTTACCATCATAAAACCATTTTTCATTGTTTGATAATCTGCCACCATTCTTAAAAACCATTGTTTTCGTTTTATTTATGTTGACTTTGAGACATGTTTCACCACAGAACTCATGTAGAGTGTTCAAGTGTCTTTGAAGTCCAACTACGGTGTCCGCAATAAGCGCAATATCATCAGCAAATAGTAGGATAAAGAGTTCAACTGTGTCAGGGAATAGTTGTACTCCTCTATGATCACTATTTTGAATTAGTGGTGCAAGTTCGTTGATGAATAGGGAAAACAAAATGGGTGAGGCTAAACAGCCCTGTTTCAAGCCTACTGGACAATCGAAACTGTCAGTTGATGAACCGTTACATCTAACTCGTGCTTTTACGCAATCATACATTCCTTGTATAGACTTTAAGAGTTTACCTTTCACACCATTTTTCCTTAATGTATTCCATAATTTCACTCGCTGGACAGAATCAAATGCTGTTTAAAGTCAATGAAGGCTACATAAAGTTTGCCGCGTTTTTTTGAAAGGTATTTAGATATAACTGATTGTAAAATAAATGCATTGTCAATCGTTGAGTATCCTGCTCTAAATCCGGCTTGACATTCTGTAACTTTGTTATATATATTAACATAAAATGTTAGCCGACGATTAATAATATTGGTATATATTTTCCCAAATATGTCAAGTAAGGATATGCCTCGGTAATTTTCAGGGGTGTTAATATCGCCCTTTTTATGTAGAGGTACTATTATTGCACTGCTCCAATCTTTTGGGAATTCTCCAGTCTCAAACACACGATTAAAGACACGACAAAGTAGAGGTAATATGATATCTATGCTATGAATAAACACACCTGGAGGAATATCATCTTGACCTGCAGACTTTGATTCTTTAAGATCTTTAACGGATTTTAATATCTCTTCGTCGGTGATTTCAGAATTAAAAATTGTTGATTCCACGTCGCCTATGTCAAATTCTATGTCAGGTTCCACACGTTCATTTTCATCGTTAATTTCCAAACGGAAAATATTTTCAAAGTAGTTTTTCCATTGATTGTTTGATATAAACGACAACAATAGACTTTAAAAACAGCATTATAATATGAAAGATTTATAAACAGTTTATGAGAAATAAAACAAAAATTTGATTTTGTGCAATAAAATGTTCGAAAAAGATTGATGTGAATATAACTGCGAGAGTAATATTTATATACAAGTAACATGTGTGATGACAAATAAAACGTATGAACATATCCATGTAATTGTAAGTTGTATTTTATTTTAAACTGGTTTAACGCCATTTTCAAACATGAATATATGTATATATATGGCATATCCAGGTTTTATTAGTGGAGCAAGACTTCATTCTTCGCCAGTAACTGGAAACTTTCACATATAACTGTTAGGAGCGAGCAAGGGTCGAACCTATGGCCTCAGCGATGAGAGGTAAGTGGTCATTAAACGACAGCGCCTTAGACCACAAGGCCACGGAGGACCCGTTAGTATTAATAAAACACAATTTACATAACACCTTTATTGTGCTAACTATGTTTACTTTATAGTATTTGATTATTCGTCCTGTTTAGATCTGACGGTGTTTAACAGGTCTTTCACCATCGTTTTTAGGTCATTAATTTCCCCACATAAAGCTAATATTTCATGTTCAATTCGTAACTCGGGTACGTTTCCTTTCAGGATCGTAAAATCTTCTTTCATTGATTCAAGGTTACTCTCAACCTTTTGAAGGCATTGGAGCTCACCAACGATAACCTCTTTGACAACAGCGACGTCCTTTTGAATACCATTCGTTTGTCTCTTTGTTGTCTGTAAGTGAAGTTGGTTCGTCAGCTGTTTCTTTTCCAGATATTGCACCGTGTCATATATTTCATTTTCTTCGGATTTCTCGTCAACCACTAACAGTGTACCTACATTTCCAATTGATTCCTTTTCCACGTAATTACTTGCTGACTGCAATATGTAGAGCAAGCATAATTTGTAATGTATCATTTTCTTAAACATTTAATTGCATGTGGTATATAGTAATTAAAAGTTATCGCTCATAAATATTAACACACAACAGTCGCGTATAAAAAGTCATCAAACGCCATTTTTCAGTACAATATCGCTTTATCTGCAATAGCAACTAGATACATCAGGGCTAAAATGTCGAGCCCGCCAGTACAGAACTGAGAGCAAACGTTGTCTCGTTATGGTGAACATTATATCAAAATATGTCAAACAATTTTCAAGATATAGAACTTGAACAATATTTTATACATTTTCTGAACTTAAACCTTTAAGTGTGACATTGACATTTGCGATATGAAACTGAGTCATACCCGCGACACTTTGAATAGGATGAAGATATTTGCTGTGTTATTTGAAAATGTGTCGTGTGGTTTACAAGATATTGAGCGGACATGAAATTGTGTACCTATTTCTGACAATGAACCTCTAAACATGATCTTGACCTTTGAGTTGCAAACTAAGGTCTTACGCGCAACAATTTATTTCATTTTAGTGAACATATGTGCCATGCTATTTCAAAACCTTCTAGATGTATGGGATCGTTAGCACTGACAAGATCGGAACGGTTCACGTTTGGAGGGTCGCACGCACGCATGTATCGAACAGCTAATGTGACAAATATGTCGATTTCACCGCAAGTGGTCTCGACAAAAAAGGTGGCTGTTTTTGTCGCCTGAAAATAGTTTTTTATTTATAATTCAAAAAAATAGATCCTGCTGCGGAGTTCTACTGATAAAGGATATAATGAATTAATATGTTATAGGGTTTGGCATTCCAACAGAGATGGTCAGAAAAAAAAGTTACTTATTTTGCAAATAAAGATGTTGATGTTCTACCAACGCGATACACATTGAACAATCATAACGACTGTATAAAAAACCTAAACTGCACACAGAATCTGAGGTATATCTGAATGAAAAACGCCTTGCAATAGATTTGGATTATTCAATGATTTCTCTTGGGAATTTTGACTACAGCATTTATTCGAGAGTATTCATCTGCATATTGAAATATGGAAACTATTTCATTTTAAAAACAAGTATGCAAAAACAATTCCAAAGTTTAACAGTTTTATAAATTATTTAAAATTACACGACAATTTATAAAAGATAATAGCAAGTAACAAAGATAAAGTGACACAACATGAAAATAACTGGAATAGATTGCAACTTTTTCTAATTAAAACATACAACTGGACTTTAATTCAAATTGGCAGAGTAAAGCACCCTAGATCACTTCTTATGACTAATCCTGTTTCTGTTCTTTCTGCTATCCATTTTTTGCTCCTTTTCATTTTTCGTTCTCCTTGTTTTATTATAAGTTTATTTAAATAATTCATTTATTAAAATATAACTTAATATATTATATTAAATGTATTTGCAAAATGTATGTATTCTGATATTATAAAATTAAAAAAAAAAGCATAAACTAGTGTAAAAACACTGCTATGTCGGAAAAGGCGCACAGGCAACATGAACGAGTTGTAACAAGAACTGTCCGAGAACAGCTAACTCTATTATGAACAATATACAATATCCCTAAAGTGTACAATTTAAAAAACCTGACATAAAGATATTTCTATCGATCAAACACTTATTGGTATCATTGAAATGTTAGATAAACTTTAATGCACGTATGAAGTGGATGCCGACACAATGATGAGCACAAAGACTCCCATACTCAAAGAACAATTGAATGAATAGTTGTGTTAAACATAACGAAAATATCCAGTTGGTGACTTCGTTTTGAAGAACAAAGCCAGGCACCTCAATATACATAAATATACTAAGAAAAAAGCTGATAAAACATGCCAATACAAAGCTATAGAAAACAACAACAGCGGTATCGATTTATATTAGTTAGTAGCTCTCTAGGGAGTTAGTTATATATACTGAAAGGATAAAGAAGGGCGGCTGAATTACATAGTCACATTATCATTTTATTGAACGCGACAGTTACAGTTTTAGAATGTGTATGTTTATGTATGTTAATAACGACTTAGTCAATATGATCATTACTGTTATTGACAAATTCATCAGTAATTCACACGTAATATTTACAAATCGCTTGCACTAGCTTGAAGAAATTTGCCCGGCGTTTCTTTATCTTTTCAGTCTGGAGTGTGTATAGTTGAGCGGTAGAGCATTGGACCAAGGATCGGAGGGTCGTTGATTCGAACTCCCCTCACGGCTAAGTGTGATGTCCTTGAGCAATGTACATTTTTCGCAAATGCTTAGTACTGGTTATACCCAGGAAGACTTCAAGCGTGATGTGTATAAGTTTTAAGGTAAAAACGTGTTTCACAATCGAAGTAAGATAAAATAAATTTAAACTTAACTATCCTTTCAGTAGTATAGTTACCTTTTGTTGTTTACAGAACATCTTAAAAATGAAGTTCAAATCGGCCCTTTCTTTGCGTGTTATGATGCGGGCAAGATTGGTCTCCAGGTTCATGCTTGCTTTACTTTGTATTTTCTGATATGTGTCACTAAGCTGAGCAATAAGAATATTCAGCAGAATCACCACAGTGACGAAAAGGAACACAAGCATTATGATGGTACTGACAGGCCTGGAAAATAATAAATACATATTAAGGTTGTATTGACAATCACCACGTTAACTATCATCCTGTTAGACATACAAATCGCTAAAAGTATACATATATTGATGTATAGGGATATATATTTTAGGATTATCTCTACTCGGGTAGTCAAACAAAGTGTTTAGATATGGACGCATATAAATAAAAGACGACGATAATCTCTACCTTGGAAGATGCAAGTTTTAGTAAAACCAAGAAATTTCATCCTTGAACTTAATACTTAAAAAGTTCTCTGTTATGGCGGCACAAACAAGTCAGAATATACCATCATAAATCAACATCATGGCAGCATATACGTATATGAATATAAAAAACCTTAGAAATCAACCTAATGGCGGTGCATTAAAGTCTTGTATATTACTAAACAATTGTCAGTCCCTATTATACCAAACACAGTGACAGTTATTTCAAACTTGTATATGATAAAACAAATCTTTATAGTCCTTGAAATATCAACATATTGATGGAATTATCTTGTCTGTTTATGACAAGACAAATATCAGCATAATTATTTACACAATTGTCTTGCCTGTTTATGACAAGACAAATATCAACATGCTGACGCAATTGTCTTGCCTGTTTACGACAAGACAAATATAACATCCAATACTGCAAAAGCCTAGACAGCCAGGTATATTAATGTCAAAACGATACCGACTGTCATGCATATAACTTGGCAAATCAACATACTACTAGCAAATATTACATAGGAAATTTATATACTTGACACATGAGTTTGATAATAACCACTAACTCGAGCCCATCACTCCAATTATAAGATAACTACATGTACTACTACTAATTACCAATATATTTCACTACTTGTATATTCATCTATAAGCTCAGGTAAACTGATAACCAGTAACAACTACACGATTATTGAAATAAAAAACTTACCAGTATCCGTTGCTCCCAGTATATTCAACAACAGGTCCCGACTCAACCATTGTTCTCACGCCAACAAACAACACTCCCCAATATGAGCTGAAATATATAGAACTTCGAGTAAAATATAAAAGGTCACGGCTCCATTCAACGGCATATATATTAGTAATGACTTACGTTAGTTAGCCCGGGGATTCATCTGTTCTAGATCCTCTGGGACGCTTTGTTTTATGTAGCAAATGTCTCGGATTGAAATAGCTAAATAGGAAGCATGATTTCTTTTCTTAAAACGAACAAACCTCAAATACGGTATTTCTTTTATAAATCTGTTTTTTAGCTTTTTCAAAGTCATTGCAGATAGATCATGCCTGTGCTACAAAGAATAGAATTGAGAAATATCATTTTTACAAATTTCTTAAATGATAGCAAGGATAAATTAAAGTTGGTTCAGATATTTTATAAGAAATGAATTCCTTCGCAAAATGTGTTCGCATGAAAAATTAAAAAACAACAACAAAGAAGTGACAATTCATGGCCGGTGTTAAAAGCAGCAAACTTTCATATGATCAAGACAATCTCCAACTTAAACTACTTATGTGTTGAAAGTAGAGTGCGGAAATCACTACAATATAATCGTCCTTGAGTACTTAGGACAAGAGTCTATGAAGGAGATAAAAGTAGAAATCTTTTTTTTCTCTCCACCCCCACCCCAAACTCCACCACCACCCAAGAATTTATCTTTAGCAAGAATTTATTTATATTAAAATATTTTGAACAGTCTTGTGGTCTTGTGTTTTAAAAGAAAAATGACAACATATAACATGTAATGCTAATATGAACATGTCAGCCTTTTATATGTCTCAAGTTAAAATTGATATGCCGAATCATACTGTGGTCTTTGTGTTTACAAATTAGTTCTTTACAAATTGGTAGGTAACATACAACAATGAAATTAAAATAAAACTGATCATGGTATGCGTTCTCTATGGCAAGCATCTATCGTAACTTTCGAATGATCACGGAACCTTACTGTTTCTTAACTATATTTGACCGACTGTAAATTTGATTCAGTTGATCAGTCGATTGCTTCTGAGCTTTCAACACATACCTTGTCTCGTTATGTATGTGTAATCCGCCATCTCCGCGTAACGTCAATAGAAACGAACCTCCAAATGCCATGTTGACAACCGCGAACAGAATGGCGAATTGTAAAACGTCATTTATAATAATTTGCCAAAGTATCTGTGCGTATGCTCCCGTCTGCCTGTAAAATAGAAAACGTGGCTTGTTATGTTGATTTTTGTAAATCCGCATGTAATGGCAGTGCGTTGCTCTTTCTCTATCTCAAAACATACACACCTACTGCTAAAGTCGCGTTTATGTCAACAGTGTTTACGAAAACCAAAAATCAATATTGTAACATACACTGAAGCACGAACAAACATTCAAGTGATAAAATACATTTTCATTTGAAATAATTGTTGAGCACGTAAACAGAAAAAAATAAACCCTATTCGTGAAATCATATGACCCCACATACCTGAATACTGCTGCATATTTGAAGATGGTTAGTATCCACATGAAGTAGGCAATTGAGTAGAGATACCAGTGCGCTTGCTCATGCGCATACCGAACCGGAAGTACACATAGCAGTAATATTGACGAAGAACTTTCTATCCAGTTGAATAAATCATGAAAATATTTGGACCCAAGGCTACAATAAATGACAGTTTAACAAAATTAAATGATGCCATATATTATAACAAATAAAGCCTATTCAAGAATACAAATACCCGGTTTTTTATGTGCCCTAAATACAAGCAATTTATGCAGTGCTAAAATAATTTCAGGCAAACTTCGTGCAGTCCATACGTGGATATAATTCAAAAATTTTGAGTATATAACAGCATTCAAAAATACAAACAATGTATTTGACTCTTATCATTTATTTATTCTACAAGATGTTCGTTCCAAATTTACAGTCAGAATAGGTTAAAACAAAAGAAAAAAAATCAACACTGATAGGAAGATAACAATAACCAGCACAGTAGCCTAACCACTCCAACTTTGAACCTGAAGACAAAAACATTTACACTCTTATCAATTTATATTGACCTACAATAAACTATCATGATAACGTATGTTTATTTGTAGTACACGGTGTTTTAGATTTGTGTCAATACGATTCTTTCAAACAAAGAGTTAACATTTTGAAAAGATGAGCTTACCGTTTGAGTTCAATTATTTCGGTAACAAATTTTACTAAAGCAAATATGTAGGAAAGAATTTCGAAGATAGCACGAGCATACTGAAGTGGCGAATCGTAGGTTGTGACATCAGCAGCAAAAACTGACGTCACAATCGTAAATGTTAACGCAGCGAGACTCAACAGATACAGGATGGAAACACCCCTGAAAAAAATAATCAAGACAAAGTTCAAAAGCAGTTTTAGTAAAACAATATCTTATTACATCTGTTATATGCAATTGCATAAATAAAAACAATACAAATATATTTATACTTGTATATATAGTACAAATGGGTCGGGCTACAAGTTATAACAACATTAGCATCAGCCCTCCCAAAACAAAAATCGCAGTAAGTATACAAAAACAAGACAGTTTAAGAAACGCTGAAACATTTGTAAACGCCAGCTTATGGTAGAATGTTTGGAAATATCTGTTAAAAGAAGTAGGTTACAGGCCCACATGTTGTCAGATCACGGAAAGCATTAAAGAACAAAATTTGAAGCATTTACTCGGAAATGGTGGGAAATGTCATTACTATATTAAAGATTCAATATCCGAAGTTTTCAAATACCAGAAGCAAATGTAGGCCTACTTGATGCATTCAATATGACTGGATATTTTTTAGTTAGCTGACCGAAATAAGCAATTTGTTATTGTTATTTATTTTTATTGAATAACATTAAAAGCAATGCAAATTATTGATTTAAAAAATAATTAAATCCCAATACTTACACGAACCAAGTCCTTGCAAAGTCAGTCCATTTCCTCTTTATCAAAAGCCTCACAGCTTTATGACAGATAACGTTCTGAAAAATAAATGACATAGATCTCTACTTACAGTAAATATAATAAATATAATTTCAAAAATATTTATACAGTAGTGACTGTTATACAGAGGCTATCTCTTGCGTGTTTAATTATTATTAAATTGTATTAACACGTGGTGATCAAATAAAACAATAGTAATAAATGTTCACGGACGCTAGAAAGTAATATATATTTAAATCACAGATTTAGCTTTTTAGTTTTCGAACAATGAGAAAAACCCTTGTAACACCCATATCGATAATGGATTTTTCGGCTAATTAACTAGACAGAACCTTGTTCCCGCCAAAGCAATTATAAAATTTCCTATTCGAACTTCACTCCCATGCAAGATTCTTATAATCTAACCTATGTAACAATGCAGATATATGTACCCGGTATACAAGAAAGGCTAGTCTACTTAGTTATATTCTGCCTAATATTTTCATTGTTGTTTTTTAAAAAAAAACTGATAATGACGGTACCAGTTAATGCGTAACTATTCTGGGCAACTAAACTAATAAAACACTTTTAACATATTTACATCTCAAAATAAGTTCGACCATTCCAAACTGATAGAAAAAGGTAACTAATGTGAAAAGTGGCAGGTAACCTTACTGTGTTTGCTCGGTCCGCTAACATATGAAAAATAGTTCCTTGTTCTTGATTGAATTCATTCTCATTTCTTGGACATCCGTTCATATCTGCATCGAGCAAATTATAGTAAACAGTGGTAGATCCGTCTAAGTTACGTTCTAACATGCAGTCTAGTATTGCCAACGCAGTTTTCTGTAAATGATATAGGTCAATTTTGGTAAATAGTATTTAAGCCGTCTTGCATACGTTCAAACATGCAGTCAAGTATCGGCCACAGGCAGAAATAATAGACCTCGGTTAGTCAACATCCCCATTATTATTATTATTTAAATCATCTTTGTTTAATCCATCGAAATAACCGTTCAGGAATAAGACCCTTTCAAGTCAGCCATCACAGCGGCCAAAAATTCAGTCGGCAATAAAGTGATACATTTTTAACAGGTTAAAACAAGCGCGATTTGAAAGAACGAATGGCTCGATCGTTCTTATTTTGTCACGTGATGCATCTCTTACCTTCTGTTTATGAAAATTATATTTCGTAATAGATTTTACACAGTTTGTAGGTGCATGGATCATTTCTTGAAGTAAAAAGTCTTTACTCAACTTAGGTTTGACACTTTTTTCCTTTTTTTTTCTTTTTTTACAACTAGGCATTTTGGATGCACTGAACATAGATTGGGGACTAATCAAGGTCCGTTATTCGTGCATATTTCTGTAAATGATATAAACCAATTTTAATAGTAAAGCATTTCTGGTAACGTTCAAACATACAGTCAGGTCTTGGCGACAGATTTCTGTAAACGGTATTACCCAATATTTTTATGAAGCAGTTATAATAGCATGATTCAATTTGATTAAGTTACACATGGATAAGCTTCTTGAAACATTAATCCGGTCATATCCAATTAAACCGGTAAAGAAATTAATCTAACTATCGTTCATATCTCTTGGTAAAATGTATAAAATAGATAAATAAATAAATAGATAAATGAATAAATGGATAACTAGATAGATAGATAAAACAAGCTGTCGAAAGGACAGCGCGCTCGACTATTTCGATGCTGTTCTACAACAACAGCTTTTAAGGAAATAAGTACCAAATGGAAGACAATTAATATGAAAGTCAGGGGTGGTAAAATTAAGCTATAACTGTTATATAATGCTTGTCTGTTCAAATTAAATAAGCAAAATGATTTAACAACAATATTTATTTTCAATATCAACATTTTTATTTTATTGAAAACAACAAGGTGAACGGATAGCTCATATTGCCTAAACATTATTAAATTAAGCATTTAGTTACATTTGTCTTCAAACTTTAAAATTGCTTTTAATGCATTAACCATTGCTGAACAGAACTGATAGGTGTGCCGATAACTAACTTAGGTACACCATGCAAGGTGTGCCGATACCTAACTTAAGGCACACCATGCAAGGTGTGCCGATACCTAACTTAAAGCACACCATGTACATATAATTACACTAAATACTACAATTGCAAGACTAGAATTATATAGTTGGTCAAGCATATCAAGAAATACTAATTAAACATTATCAGTAATAATTCAAGAAAGAATTTAAAATATAGTGTAAGCCATAGTTGAGATGATCTTCTGTTTCAAGAGTAGTTTTTCAGTGTTTTACATATGCGATATATGCACTGCCTTCAAAATATTATTAATCATATGGTAATTAAATCAGTTTATTGTAAATGAATCTATAGTCTTGTATCAACAGACACACGCACATATCAATGCTTGATATCCACAACATTCGAAGTTCTTCTGATTTTTACATATACAATATATGTACCATCTTCACATCATGGGGCATTATATCGGTACCAGTTCATGAAAATGGATCTAAATAGTTGAAATAATCTTGTACCAGCATGCACAGTTTATTACAGCTGGATGAAAATGAAAATAAATAGTGAAAAAAAAAACGTTCATGAAAATGAAAAAAAAAAAACACTGAAAAAATAAAACTTTCATGAAAATGAAAAATTAAATTTAAAATTAAAATATATATGTTTTGTTTTAAAGAAGTGAATAATAATATGTGAGCTCCAGATATGTACCAATTTAAAAACTTTAACCTGCTACAAAAAATCTTTTATCAAATTCTGAAAGGGCCATAATTCTGTACAAAAGTTATGGTTCTTCCACTGATGATGCTAAACATACATGTGAAGTTGCATACATATTCAACGAGTGATTACCTAGATGTCTTACCTGATAAAAAAATAACCTGAAAAATTAAGTTCAAAAAGGGCAATAACTCAAATTGCAACCCAGAGTTATAGTTCCTGTGCCTGTGAGTTCCATTAATGATACTGAATACACATGTAAAGTTTTATTCATATCAAATGAGTGGTTGCGTAGATATCTTACCTGATAAAAAACTTTAACCTGAAAAACAAACGCCGACGCCGGGGCGAGTACAATAGCCAATCCCCCCCCCTCCCCCCCCCCCCCATATTCTACGAATAGTCGAGCTAAAAATAAATTGTCCCAGTAGGAAATATTCAGCATAATTGAGTGGAGATGGGGAAGGGAGAGTCTTAACAGTCGTAATTGACAGTGGATTGTAGATATAACCAACAAGCTCTTTTACATCTGGAATCAATATATCACATTATGGTTGGAAAATAGAATAGTGCCCGATCCACATATGATAGAAGTTGAAACTTAAGCACCTAATTCCTTCAGTTAGATATTTTCGTACTATTTCTATATTCAAGGTTAGGACTTATACGATTATTATGTTGGTATTATGTTGATATAAGTATATTCAAATCTGAGGTTTAAATGTTTTGATCAAAACAGAGGCTCTGCTGCCATTCGTTTACCAAGACTCATCCTTTTCTTGTAAACAACTAAGTCTGCCATAAATGCAACCTAGAATTATGGCTCATGTCTCTGTGTGTTCAATTGATGATGCTGAACACACATGTGAATTTTGATTCATATCCAATGAGTGGTTGCATAGATATCTTACCTGATAAAAATCTTGAATCTTGAAAATTAAGTCTATCAAGGGCCGTAACTCTGCCAAAATGCAACACAAAGTTATGGTTCTTGTCTCTGTGTATTCCATTGATGATGTTGAACACACACGTGAATTTTCATTCATATCCAATAAGTGGTTGTATAGATATTCGTATATTACCTGATAAAAAACCTTAAACTAGGAAAATTAAGTCCAAAAAGGGCCATAATGAATGAATGAATGAATGAATTAATTAATCAAAGATGGTCACTTCACAATTTACCTCATATCCAGGTGTAAGGTAATCACTGAGCTTCAGCGGAGGTTCTTCGGTACCTGATCTCAAAAATGAAATCGAAAAACGACACGAAATGTAAAACAGAATTATATCGTGCATTGTATATTTGAGAAAACAGAAAAATATTTTTTTATTTCGTAGAAGGATATTAATTTTTGTTCTATTCTTAGTTCGGAGTTTGATAAAAATGTGATTTAATGAGAATGTCACAAAAAGCAAATAAATAGATTAAGAATTAATAAAAAAAATGAAAACGCACGAAACAGAGATGACAACCAGAGGTCATCCAGAGGTGAAACAGATAAATGACCTTGTATTATCCATGTGCTTCACTATTAAAGCAGCAGTTTCGTCACGTGTGTCTCCATTGGCTGTATCCGCCAATGCAATCTGTAAAGGCAGTTTCCCTTCGTTTGATTTTGCCAAAGTATCGGCATTGTTGTCCAGTAACTTTTCAGCAACGAAATAATAATTCATCTGCGCTGCGTGGTGCAGAGCGGTATAGCCGTCTGTGTCAGCTTCTTGTAAGCTGGCACCAGATTCGATATATGCATTGACGAGTCCAAGCACCTGCAAAATAAATACAAAGTATACCTCATTTACTGATATTACATTGAAAAACGTCAGCGTATACTACTAGTATATATATTAATAGTCCATACTCCTTGGCGATCAGTGCAGAATCAAAACATAGTACTTAATAACAAAATAGACTTTAAAGAAATAAAAAGCCAAGCTATACAATTAAACCTGAAGATGTGGAGCCTAAAATGTTGAAAAACTTAACTATTTATATTGTTTTTATAGCATGCTATGCATGTGTCTTTAAAATGTTGTCTTTATCACATAAATAGTTTGATATGAAACAAAGAAAAAAACCTAAGCTAAACATAAAATTTTAACCAGACGACGACGATAGCAAAGCCGACGCTATGGTCAAGACCTATTAATAGCTATTCGTTGATTTTTTTTAAAAATAGCAAGCTAAAATAAACATTTGTTTGACGCAAGAACCAAAACCTTATGTTGTTCCGAACTCTTGATAGCGTTTCCCAAGTTTTTAGCAACCTCAGACGCGAACATGTCCAAAGCAGCATTATCGGGTTGAGTTGGATTTTGCTGTAGAAGGAAAGAAACAATAAAATCCTGTTAAATTTTCACACGACAATTTTGATTATCTGCATTTAAAATATTGCAGTATGTATGCATGCCCTCATTTTTGAAATTTAACTTCACATGATAAGTTATGGACGATGTAATTTATTGCGCAAAGGTGTTCCATTGTAATGTTTTACAAATAGATTTTGTCAACCAATTTAAGAGCTGTTTTGATACTTTATGAAAAGGAGATGCTGTAAAACTGCATATATTTTCATTGATATTGATCATATAATAAATATATAACCAATCAAAACTTAGTTAAGGTTTTAAGTTTTAAAGTAAATCAATGGTGAAACAAAAGACTGGTTAGATAAGAGCATACTGCTGATCACACCAGAGTGATAGGAGTCCTCTTAATGAATGCCATGTCCGTTTTATCACGTTTAGTCATGTACATTGCTGTGGTTTAATCATCAATCCCTGTGTGGTTTCAGGGTGCCAAATGAATGATTGGAAGAATAGAATTGCTGTAAATCATCCGACTTCTATTTCACCAACATTTTACTTAAATACTTAAATACTGAACTAAGTTTTGATTGGATAATTATCTATTATGTAATTAATATTAATAGAATCATATGCAGTTTTCATGGAACCAGTCTTAAATCATGATCATCTGACTGCTTTCTTAGATTTAACATTTTTAAAGTATTTAAATATATGTTGGTGAAACAGGATTCCGATATGGAAATACTCTTCTAAAACTGAACTGTAATGCAGGTATCGGTGTTCTGGGGTTCTGGGTTTATTCTGCATATACATTCGTTCATTCTAACATGTAAGCTCATGTGTTACTTTTGTACATTGGGCTGGTCTATTATATATAATTCTTATGGAAATAGTACCACCATTGCAAACAGGAAATGCTTCCATTGGATAGTCGCATAAATAATCCTTATTTCGTTTTCTTTAAAAATGCATTTTCCTTATTTAATGCAATTTTTTTTATTAGAATGGCATTATTGAAGTATTTTGATATTTAGAAAGCATTGTCATGTTTCAATTGTGAATTTAGAAAAAGAAATTAAGCTTGGTAATAGGGGTAAAATATATGATTCGGAAGTCTACTTTCACTTTGTCAACAAAGCACACACTGAACAGAAAAAAATCTTTTGGATGACACATGACCCTTATATTTACCCATCATATTTTGGTAGTGCGGACGTTAACACACAATAAAATTCAAGTTTCACTTTTTCTTTGGGTGTCTCTATGAATGACAAGCATGCAAACATTTTTTTATTATCTATAGAATAAAGAACACAATTCAATGGTGGACTTACACTATTTTTATTGGTAGTGCTACATAATCAGTATGTTTATTAAACTTACATACAATCTAAGGTTTGCAGACTCCATTTCCATATCACCGTATAATGCGGATATATCAGCTAAAGGTCTTGGAAAACCTACAAATAGTAATAAAGATACTCTTACATTACATTAACGAAAGGGTGCTTCAACATATAAAATATTTGTTACAGAAAATCGTAATGATATTTTACTGGATAGTGCCAAATACATATATCAAACCATGTGCGCTGCAAAATTGCTTCACATTCATTACCTTTTTACTGCATCGGGGTCTTTCCGATTAAAAAAAGAATTCCACAATGATATTGATTTGCGATATGCTGTACTTATCACATCTCTGACAAAGGTATGTGCAAAAATATTGGTAAATTACTCTGCATTCTTGTATGTTTGCGCATTCTTTACATTTAGTACATATTCGTTTTAGCTAGGAGATTTTCAGATTTGAGTGTTTGCGAATTATATTTCTTAAATTAAAGTTGCATTTTCTTGTTACAATCCTATGGATTTAATAATATTATCTATCTATTTTTTCAAATTTTGGCATCATTTGCTAACCAAGAAAAAATAGGGGGTACCTTTAGATGGATAATTTTGTTTTGCATAATAGCAAATATTGTTTCGTCTTTTTTTAAAAGTTATATAAGTGTATGATAGTATGTATTAGACTTCTTTTTAATCTAAACCATAACATTAATTATTTTCTGATGTTATCAAATATAAAATACCTCCTTCTAAGGTAGTTTGACAAATATTTCTTTAAAAATACACGACAGTCTATGATTTTGTTTATAAATTATGAAAATGCTAACATTGGGCAAAGAAAACTAAACTGTAAAAAGTCTAATTATCCCAACTTATATTTTTATGAGTTTTGCTTAGACTCAAACAAATAGAAACGTGGGGTATAGCCTATGGTTTGATTTGTTTTTAAAGCAAAACATATGTTTAGTTTTCGGTGCATTTCTTCAAAGATCTAAATATTTGTTATCAACAGTTATTATGATGCTCATTTTAAGTTCAGGTTCAATGTTATCTTAGGGACTTAATTTTTATCGAAATTTACAAACTATTTGATTTTGACGTAGGTATCATCTTAAAAATAAAATAGCACAAAAAACAAACACGGCCAACATTATTTTGCGATAAATTTCATCTTATAAAAATAATAAATATGTTGTTTAACTAAATTAAACCGAAATCTAACTGAAGAGCCACCACCCTTAAGATGTGCTTTAGCAATGGAAGCAATAAACGGACAATCGTATCAACTTAGTTTGAACTTATTTATTTTACTTCGATTCTGAAATAACAAATCAAGCTCGAAGTATTCCTGTGTAGAACCAGTATTAAGCATATGCGGGAAAATTGTCTAGCTCAAAGACACCACACATATCTACTGGAGAGGATCGTACCCTCAGATCATGGGCCCGATGTTCTATCACAGGAACACGCTCTCCACACTGCAATGGGACTGAAAACATAAGTCAAAATAAATTACCTCTGGTTTCATACCTCGGAAGCTGAAGTTTTCCACTTAGCTAAAATATTTAGAAACATAATATTGTTAAACGTTAATCTATTCAAAATGCAATTACCTCTTAAAATCAAGAAAAATATTAATTAAATTAAAATCAAGACATGTTAATTTATTTTAACTGCACAGGCTATAAAAGTATATTTTTAGCAAGTGAATATACATCAACTTGAATGAGATGTGAATATACATCAACTTGAATGAGATGTGAATATACATCAACTTGAATGAGATGTGAATATAGATCAACTTGAATGAGATGTCATTTGAGTAATGGGAATACTTTCGTTTTGAAGTACAGCATCAATAATATAAATGCCGTTGTATGGTGTTTAGTGTAGCTTTCAGCATTTTTTCAGTCATATCACGACGGTGTTTATATGAGACAGTATATCTAAATGCCGACACACTGGAGTATCATACCGCTGACCCATGGTATGGATCTCCATCCAGTCATATTATACTGACATCAGGTCGACCAGACCTAAAATTATCCTTTAAATGCTGAGCGCCAAGCGAAGAAGCTTCTAGTACCTTTATTCAAGTTTTTGGTATGACCCAGCCGAGATCGAACCCGCATACGATGCCGACGATCTACCACTAGACCACCGCGGTCCAAAAATGTTAAAATAACAGATGAGTGCCATATCTGTGACTAGAAACCTAAGGCAAGCATACATCCGTTTCGAGAACACATTTTAGTATATACTTATCTACTTGCAGAAGTAAATAAAAAAGAAAGTGTGAAACACAAACGAGTTCGCATTTTGTTGTTTTAAACTCATTTATTTTACATCGATTTTGAAACAAGTTCTTACAACTTTGGCAAATCCCACTAGTTATCCTGGGTAGATATAGTAGTAACCATGTGCGGGTAAAGTGTCTTGCTCAATGACACCACATATAGCCATGGTCTAAGATCAAACCAACGACCCCCATTCTTGGACACGGTGCTGTACCACCGGACTACGCGCCATACACTGTTCGCAATTTGTTAAGTATTATATTGAATTTGCACGTAACAGATCGAGAAAAATCAACAATTTGCAAAAGAAAAAAAAGAAATAAATGTATACATTAATATAAAGTGTTAATGGGGAAATAATATTAAGGAAAGTTGGCGTATTTTAGTATTCATCAAAGGTATATGGTACTTGTTGCAATTAGTAAGTTCGAAGATTTACAAGTACCATATGACTGTACGCAACAATTCGTTATCGTACGTTTCAAAACGAAAGATTCCCTTATATCGATTATTGTTTTTTGGCTTATGCTGCGATAACGTGAAACAACATACATTAACAACAAAACGTATTAATTAAGTTAAATGGTATTTAAAAAAGGAACACAATATTTTTTTAATATACATTACCAATTCAGCTACATTCGATATCGTTTTCTTGACTGCGTCATAATCGTGATGTAGACTATCCAAATCGTTATGGACCCTTTGATAATCATTTTTAAACTCACTGACCGTTTCCTGCACGTCTGTTACATGTTCAAACACCTTCCGTGTTGTTTTTTGGTTTTCTGTTACAGTGTCCAGAAATTGAACGACATCAGATTTAACTTTTTTAACGTCCGTTTTCACTGTTTCAATGTCAACTCCATTTTTTATCTGCTTGTTTTTCAGGAAGTAAACAGAGTCGGTTATTCTTTCAAGCAGTGAGTCATGTCTCACTTTCAAATCAATAGTGGTTTGTCTAGGATGGTAATGTTTTCTTCTGATTAACTGAAATTATTAACATATAGATAGTACGTTAATTTGTTTTGTTTTTTTGTTTGTTTGAACATTTAGCATCATTTTATACTATCGAGGGCTAACATATGATCATAAAATATAGCGACTCTGTCCTAGCAGCCTGGAAGTTTAACCAGTACACGAACACATCCATCACTTTAAGTAATTAATAACATTCCCCACCTGAATAAGAGGTGATGGACAAATGGCAGTGAGAGGAAATATCGTATATTAATCACCCCTCGGGGATTTGAACTCAGGATCCCCGAATTTGTAGTCAGACGCGCTACCGACTGAGCTAACCGTCCCGCTGGTAAGTTTATAATTTGACAATTAAAGAGAAACGTATGAGAGAAACCATTTACAAAACGTATTTTAATATTTTCGGATAAAACTAGCCTTTGGAAGTAATAACATAAACAAAAGATAACGGTTGAATCTGCCCGATTAACTCAGTCGGCAGCGCGTATGGCTATCAAGCCAGGGTCGTAAGTTCGAATCCCCGGCAAACCATGGTCTTCGTGATGATTGATATACGACAAAGTGTCTCATCTTCATTGGTCTCTCACCGCTGATTCAAATAGGAAAGTTATCAGTTACTTGCGGAGATGGGATGTGCTCGAGTATTGGTTAACAATCAGTATCACAGGAAACAATGGTAATGTTAACGCGATAGACGCGTAACCGACTGAACTAGTCGGACCCGGAGTTTTTTTAAATAAAAAAAGAAGTCCTCAAATGCTCACAAATACAGACACCTGTGTAAAATGTGCTATTACAATATATAACAATATATGTTCTGCGAGCTTTTGTTTTACTCAACTGCAGCAAGAGAACACAGCCCCATTGAACCATTCTAAAAAATATTTCAAACCAAATAACAAAAGTTTTTTTTAAGTGAAAGAATCTTGAAACTTTGACAAAACAAGGGGCGCAACTGTGTAATGAGACTTTAAAAGGCCATGTTAGTTCCTTCCCTTGACTCGCTGTATTACACGGGTTTTACTGTATATTCAAATTGAGAATAAGGCATCCGTTGGATAAGCTGGTGTAATGATATGTACGAGGGTAATAACATAATTATCTACATTGAAGGGATACTACCTTTTTATCCAAACATGGTAGATCGTGTTGTTCTATGTCAAAGATGATTTGAGCTTTGTTTACTTCCAGGTTCTGGTATGTCTTTTCCTGAATCTTTTGATATGTGTCGTTCATTTGAGCAATTAAGATGTTTAAAAGAATCACTAAGGCAACGAAGATGAATACCAACATGATGATGGAGCTGAACGGTCTACAAAGAATGTTACATTTTTACTACTGATACTTTAAAACACAAACCAAATCAAAACGTTTCACCATCATCATTATCCTCATACACATTCATATTATCTTCATAATAATCATCATCATCATCATCATCATCATCATCATCTTCACCACCACCACCACCATCATCATCATCACCACCACCACCACCACCACCACCACCACCACCACCACCACCACCATCATCTTCTTCTTCTTCTTCTTCTTCTTCTTCTTCTTCTTCTTCTTCTTCTTCTTCTTTTTCATTATCACTATCACCATTGTCATCATTATCATCACCGTCACAGTAATCATCATCATCATCACCATCACCGTCATCATCATCATCATCAACATCACCCTTACAGTCATCATCATCACTATCACCATCATCATCATCGCCACCAACATCATCATCACCATCATTATCATCATGATCATCAATAAATAAATATGATGAAATGCTCAATGAATATAAAGATAAATATGTTTTATCTATTATTAAATAGTGATGAAATACTATAGTTTCTTTTATTATTATACATAATATCTTTTTAATGCTAACTGTCAGTTTTATTCCATCTATGGTTAACAGAAAACACGTTTATCTAAGCACTCTTTCCTTGGATTCTGAAAGGTTAACCAGTACTCGAGTACACTCATTTCGCAAGTAACTGATAACTGGCCGACTTGTACAAATTATAGTATACGATATATACATATTACGGGATAGAACGAACTATTTAATAGAAACAAACAGCATTTGTGATGACTTAAGTGGCAAGTGTAAATTAATAAAAAATTAATAATGCTTCACCCAACCACTGACGTACCTATAACCGCGCTGTCCCGTGTAGCTAACTATTGGACTTCCATCAGTGATAGTTCGTAAACCAAGGAACAGTATATACCAAAATGAGCTGTGAAAATAAATAAATACTGGTGCTAAATATCCAAATCTACATAATAATATTTGTTTGAATGTTTAAACTTTTATCGTGTTTTTCTGCTAAAGAGGCTAACAGACGATCCGATAACCTGACCATTATTTCCCGGGATTCTGTAACCAATTCTCAAACACACCCATCTCTGCATGTAACTTATAACTTTCCCACTTGAATGAGCGATGGGAAACAAATGACATGAGACGCAATGTCGTATTTTAATCGATATGGGCGGGCATTCGGACTTACGATTCCTAGATCGAAAGCCATACGCGCTACCGACTGAGCTAACCGGGCTCGGCTGCGTAATTATAACCGGTCTGTTTAAATAATAAGAGTCACCAAAAACCAACTCATAAGTCATTTGCTTTACTAGTACTTGTCAGTTCTTCTGAAATTAATAGACGGACGGACGTCTGATAGACAGTATTAAGAAAAATCTCACATTGAGCATTTAGCTCAGATGAGCTAATTATATTTGATAACGAACCCAGAGGGTGATAGAATATGCAACACCCCTCACGCCCTAACAACAACTTAAGTGATATTCTATTCTCGGACAAATCTGGATGTGCGCCACAATTCCAATAAATACACATATTTGTAAGTGTTGAAAAAATATTAGTTATACTTAATATATAAAACTAGATATTCCGTTTAAGGTTTAAGCCACCATTGGTTTTTGTTCTTTATTCTATAGCAAATAAAGATGTTTGCATGCTTGTCATGCAATGAAGGACACTATACAAGAAGAGAAACTTACATTTTACTGCTTGTTAACATCTGCTCTACCAAGATATGATGAGAAAAGCATAGGTAATGTAGCGTATAAAAGAGTGTTTCTGTTCACTTTGTACACTTTCAACAAAGTGAAAGTAGACATCAGAAATCACGCATTAATATCCCAAATTCCAATGATCATTTTTTCTTCTAAATTTACAATTCAAACATGACAATGCTTTCAAAATGTTCAAAATACACCAATAATGTCATTCCAATAAACATTAGCATTAAAACGAGAAAAATGCATTAAAGAAGAAAAACAGTGATTGTTTGTAACATCTGTAACGTGACTACCACACGGAAGCATTTCCTGCTTTCCAATTGTGGTACAATGCCTAATACTTGAGATAATGTATGCATGTAAACATTATACATGTTCATGTGTTGAAGTCCTTACCTTGTTTCAACATGGGTATCCAAGTTCATATCACCTTTTAATGCCAGTAAGAACGTTCCACTGAAGGCAATGTTGATGACGATAAAGATAATGGCAAACTGAAGGACATCCTTTCTGATTATTTCATAAAGAATCTGCGCGTATTTGCCCGTCTCCCTGATTGTACAAATCATATAACACTTCATGAATCATTTATGAAACACCATTATCAACATATTTTAATAACAGTTTTGATATAACTAAAAAATGCCAATTGTAAAAGCAAATATTAAATTCGAAGAAAGTAACTGATCAAAAAGAGTTAAACATGATTTTAGATTTAAATCTAGAACAAATCTAGTAGTATATGATCCAAAATTTGATATTATAGACTTATTAATTTTACATCAATTGTGAAGAAAGTTCTCGTAATTTAGACACGTTACTCTCACGAGTTTTCCTGGCCCCAAGGTCATGAGAAGTTTTTCCTGGTCCCAAGGCAATGGGACGTTATTTTTTGGCCCCAAGGTCATGGGACGTATTTTATTCTCAACTATAAAGTCGTTCTAAAACAACGGAGGACATAGTTCAGTATTGCGAGTTAATAGTTTAAACTTATTCATTTTACTTCGATTGTGAAACAAGTTCCTACAACTTAGGCAAAGGAAAGAAGACGGTCCTAATGGGTTGGGGCTTGGCTCAATTTTCAACATATCACTGGTTATATACGGCATACAACTTTATTGGCGGAAAAAGATTTCTCAGTAGAACCATTGCCCTTCCGCAAATAATTGGCAATCTTTTATATACAAAGTATTTGCGACGTTTATAAGGTCAAACCCGCGACCTAAATGGTGAGAGTTTAAAAAAGTTTTCGAATAACGTTTGTTGGGCCAATTGTTCTTGCAGACGAATCAATAACAGTTTTCTGTTAGAGTTGATACACTTTATAAACTTCTATAATAAACCTTCACAACTTATCAGTATAGAGCAACCACATACATAAAGAGACCATTAAGGATTTCATTTTGCAACTGAAGAACGCCGCTAGACCGAATGCGCAATTTCGGATTATTATTGTCTATCTGAGTGAATTCGGAGATGATTTCTGTGCTGGGCTATCAATATCGATTCCCGATGTGGTTTCTTCTCACAGTACCTTTTTCGGGCAAGGTGCTGTGAAAATAAGCCATCCTTCGGAGGGGATATAAAGCATTCGACCCGTGTACACGGATAGTCATACCTAGTGCACATAAAATATATCCGAGTTGAGAAAAGCATCCGTGTTTAGTATACTAACTGTGCATGTCGCTTCCTAGAAACATCTGATATATCTTCCTTGATCAGACACTTACAACACCTATAAAACTTGTAATACGTACTTGAACATAACAGCGTACTTGAAAATCAGCAGAACCCACAAGAAGTATCCAGCAGAGAAAATATACCAGTGCACTTGTACGTGCGTGTAGCGAACAGGGACGACGCATACGAGCAGGATCGCTGCCACAAGTTCTAACATATTGAACTTGTCTTTGAAATATTGTGATTTGTTCCTGAAAACATTATATATCAATCAGAATAAACAAAGCAATACCGGTGCCATCATTATGTCCTCAGTACATACTGCATTATACATATCGTTGGTCACCATTAAAAATGACGAACTAATAAAAAATGACGAACTAACAAAATACAAACTTTTGTCGAATATTTTATTTAAACATAATAATTCATTCAAATACATGTATACAAACAAACCAGTATAATCATAACCATGGACTATAACGGATGATAAAACCTTATTAAGTTCTTCTCCATCAATAGTTTGAAAGTTATAAATTATAAACTTGTATTAAGGTATTCCAATATTTCATTGTATTTCGAGTGGTGAAAGCGAAAAAAGGTCCAAGTGCATATACATAAAGAAACACTTAGACATTTTTCGCTTTCATCCCTCGATTTATATTCATTATATTGCTACAGCTGAGTAATCGTTTGTAGTAGAATTTGTTGCTTCGGCATTTTCAGATGCTTTTGTTTTATGATAAATGTCGTCTTAGTTCTAATATTACTTTGGCATTTCAGCCTAAAAAGTTTATGTTGGACATTTAAATATTGCAGCTCGTCATTTTTTTACATTTTGCATATATTTACCTTGTTCTGATTGTATGCAGATTCAGTATGAACTTCCGCATATTTTAATGTAAAACTTCGAAATTACCCAATATAGTAAGTTTGACATTTTGAATGGAGACCTACGATATTATGTAGTACGCGGTTATTCATAGTATGTGTATTGGGAGTAATTACCAAGATATATAGAAATGCCACTATAGACTAAATGAAGAGTGTTATGTGTTCATGAATTGAAACTTAAATTGTGTTGACATCCACGTGATTCATACCGACTTATTATTCCAAACGATTGGCTGTGAAAACCGGAAGTATATACTTACATCACGAGTTGCACCACATTAAGAAATAGTCTTGCGCATATGTAGATATACGCAACAACCTCGAACATTGCACGTGCCGTGTCTGTGGAACCATATTCTATGACGTCACGGGAACTGACAGAGGTTACGACGGAAACGGTGAGGCAAAACAGGCTCAGGAGATATATTATTGCATAACACCTGCAATGCAACAGAAATGCATTTAGATTAACATGTGTTTTATCATTCGACAATAATAATTGAAATAATAATAATAATAATAATAAGAATAATAAGAATAATAATAATAATAATAAAAATAATAATAAAACAATAAAATAAATAATAACAATGACTTTGTTTAACAATAAAACCCAATTATATTAAGTCCAATTTTCTTTGAAGTCCTAATTATATACAAATCATGAACATGAAAATGTGAATATAAACCGACTAAGATATTTTGAAAAGCAGTGAATAATCTATACACAAATATAAAGGCAATACATAATTTGTACACAAATGTAAAGGCAATATATAATTTGTACACAAATATAAAGGCAATAAACAATTTATACACAAATATAAACTTAAGGTAATTTACAATTTATACACAAATATAAAGGCAATATATAATTTTTACACAAATATAAAGGCAATGGATAATTTGTACACAAATATAAAGGCAATATATAATTTGTACACAAATATAAAGGCAATATACACTTTGTACACAAATATAAAGGCAATATACAATTTGTACACAAATATAAAGGCAATGGATAATGTGTACACACATATAAAGGCAATATAAAATTTATACACAAATATAAAGGTAATATACAATTTGTACACAAATATAAAGGCAATATACAATTTGCACACAAATTTAAAGGCAATATACAATTTATACACACATATAAAGGCAATGGATAATTTATAAACTATATAAAAACAATGGGTAACTTATGAACTAATATAAAGGCAATTGAAAACTTCTAAACTAATTTAAGACAATGGATATATTTAATACTAATATAAACATTTGCATATAATCTGGTGCATTATACATACATACTTTATTTTAAGCTATTAAAACTACTACATTGTTTGATGAAGAACTTCAATAATGAAATTCAATGGCTCCTAATAATGGTAATGATTTTTTTGAATGTTTTTCAATATGTGTTTTGGAGCTAACATAGATCATAGGTTAATAAAACGATTTTTGCATACATATCTAAACGTGTCGCAAAGATAAGATGGTAGATCTTCATTTACTATTGTCAATATTAAAACCGATTTTTGTGTTTATCTCTTGCAGGAAAATCCATCTATTTAAATGCAGACAATGAAATCTAATAGTAGCCACCTGTTTCTAAGCTTTCACTCGTGCTCTTTCGTAATATTTTAGGTTTTATAATTATATTCTATATTCATTCATTCTCTTTTGCGTTCGTTTAATAAATTCTTTTTGAGACAAAATTAAAATTCATTTACAAGGGTTTCTTTGAAAAGCTCGACCAAAAAATAGTGAATAAAGTCTAAATATAGTAAAAAAACTGGGTGCCAAGCGAGGAAGCTTCTAGTATCATTGTTGCAAATCTTTGCCATACTCCAGCCGAGAATGGAACCTACGATCTTCCACAAGTGACGTGGACGCTCTACGAATAAATCAGCACTGCGGTTGCTTAAAGACAAAGAAAAACTATGATAGGGGAAGAGAGAAGACTATTGCTTCGTTATCTATTTTTGAAGCTTCATGTGGCACGGTTTTGCTGTTATGTCATACTTACAGAAACCTCGTCCCTGCAAATGAACTCCACTTCTTGTCAATCAGCAGCCGGACAACGTCATGATTGATTAAATTCTAAAGTAAGACAGGAGATGAAAATACAGCATTGCAATATGATGTAATTAATTAAGTGATTTTATATTGGCGCATTTATTGGTCCAAGGATTATAGAGTGGCTGACTTTATGGCAGTGTTACGTTATCAATATTTATGGTATTGTCATAATATTTTCACACAATATACGCAACGAATTGATGTAATTGGTATATACTGATATTTGATATATTTACTTCATCCGTTTTTGATCAATGCTAATACGTCGCAGGTGACCAATTAGAAATTTGGCCCATTGTATATTTAGTCTGTAGTACGGACCCAGCTTTCCCGACTGGGTCCATTAAAAAGCAATGCTCGGAAAGCCGTATTTGAGCACGTTGATGGGTCAATAGCATCAACTTAAAGTTTGAATGACGTCACAGTTCAATTATTATGAAATGTGTGGGTCAGGCATATAATTCCTTCTTTTTCATTGGTGGTTAGTAGACCTGATGCGGGAGATATCAGGTTCTGGGATAAACTAGTGTATATTATCGCCAATGTTGTATGATAAGTTTTATTACATTATTTTTTTTTCCGCTTAATACCATTGGTTATAACGTCATTACGCTACTGTTGTGCTAAGGGTTTACCATATTGCCTTCTTAAAACCATTGGTTATAACGTCAATACGTTACTGTTGTGCTAAGGTTTTACCATATTGCCTTCTTAAAACCATTGGTTATGACGTCAATACGCTACTGTTGTGCTAAGGTTTTACCATATTGCCTTCTGAATACCATTGGTTATAACGTCAGTATGCTACTGTTGTGCTAAGAGTTTACCAATACGTTACTGTTGTGCTAAGGTTTTACCATATTGCCTTCTGAATACCATTGATTATAACGTCAGTATGCTACTGTTGTGCTAAGAGTTTACCAATACGCTACTGTTGTGCTAAGGTTTTACCATATTGCCTTCTGAATAACACTGGTTATAACGTCAATACGCTACTGTTGTGCTAAGGTTTTACCATATTGCCTTCTGAATACCATTGGTTATAACGTCAATACGCTACTGTTGTGCTAATATTTTACCATATTGCCTTCTGAATAACATTGGTTATAACGTCAATACGCTACTGTTGTGCTAAGGTTTTTCCATACTGCCTTCTGAATACCACTGGTTATAACGTCAATACGCTACTGTTGTGCTAAGGTTTTACCATATTGCCTTCTGAATACCATTGGTTATAATGTCAAAACGCTACTGTTGTGCCAATATTTTACCATACTGCCTTCTGAATACCACTGGTTATAACGTCAATACGCTACTGTTGTGCTAAGGTTTTACCATATTGCCTTCAGAATACCATTGTTTATAACGTCACTACGCTACTGTTGTGCTAAAGTTTTACTTATGGCCTTCTTTATACCATTGGATATAACGTCAATACGCTACTGTTGTGCTAAGGTTTTACCATATTGCCTTCTGAATACCACTGGTTATAACGTCAATACGCTACTGTTGTGCTAAGGTTTTACCATATTGCCTTCTGAATACCATTGGTTATAACGTCAATACGCTACTGTTGTGCTAAGGTTTTACCATATTGCCTTCTGAATACCACTGGCTATAACGTCAATACGCTACTGTTGTGCTAAGGTTTTACCATATTGCCTTCTGAATACCACTGGTTATAACGTCAATACGCTACTGTTGTGCTAAGGTTTTACCATTTTGCCTTCTGAATACCACTGGTTATAACGTCAATACGCTACTGTTGTGCTAAGGTTTTACCATATTGCCTTCTGAATACCACTGGTTATAACGTCAATACGCTACTGTTGTGCTAAGGTTTTACCATATTGCCTTCTGAATACCACTGGTTATAACGTCAATACGCTACTGTTGTGCTAAGGGTTTACCATATTGCCTTCTGAATACCATTGATTATAACGTCAATACGCTACTGCTGTGCTAATATTTTACCATATTGCCTTCTTTTACTAGCATTTGAAAGGCAGACATCAGGTTCGGGTCGAATTTTTTCTTGGTTGGTTCATACCCACATTCATCGGCTTCCAGAATGTCGTAGTGTACTTCGTGTGTTCCATCCACGCTCTTCTCTAAACAGCAATCGAGAATTGCTGATGCCGCTTTCTGAAATGTTTATATGAAAAGTTTCATAGAAGAACAATGACGTATCAAACATAAGAATATATATCACCGACAGGAGACGTAGCATACACAGGATACAACCAGTAAAGCAGCGTACAACATATTGGTTGGGGTTCAACGTCACTTTGAACAGTTCAACTTATGTTCCAACATCACACACAAACTAACAGAACGGGCAATTCCTTTTCAATATGTATTTATTCTACATTATTACCTATTTCGTTCAAACTTTAATAAAATCGAATAACACATATGTACGTTTCTAAACATAGTTCAAAGAAGTCCACCATCTTAGTCTAACTGTTCTGCCTCTCCCATCTAAAACTGTTCCTACAAAAAAAAAAACCCTGCTCTTGCTTTCATCCCAGCTCCTCACAGCTAGGCTCTTAGATCTAATCTATCTCCATCCCAGCCTTAACAGCTAGACTCCCACTTAACAGCTTGACACCACTCGGCCACGGAGGACCCTCTACATTGTACAGACTAATTATAGTAACACGTTTATAGCCTACACAAATACATGAGAATACAGGTTCATTTGCTCTGAAAGCATACACATAAAGGGAGATAACTAAATTCACAACAACGGAATTTACGATATTTTTGTTGTATATCATATCGTGTATATTTATTATGACAACATTGTATTTGTGTATTTGATGTCACATGTGTGTTAAGAGGGCCCCAAGGAGGTTTAATTTTGTCACCGTCTATAAATAAAGACTTTTCTTATATACTCGCTATATTAACTTATTCTTACCTCAAAGTCATTGTTAAGGTAATCCTGTATGTTTAATCTAGCCTTTGATGAAACTCGTTTGAATAAAAGCCGCACGCTACAATAGAACAGACTGGCTGTACAAGATTGTTAATGAAAATCAACATGAACCTGCTTAATAGATATAAATAAAACTGGTTTATCATCGATATACATTTTACTAATTAGGTTACCCCGCAGTTGAGTATGCGGTTCTACATTTTGAGTGATTCTTTTAAAATACGTACATATATGCAATTAATGATTACTTTGAAATGAATTCATACATGATGTTAGTTCTTCATCTAATCATACGTAATGGTTGATTGAACATTTAGCGTCATTTTTATATCATCGATAATTGCCATAATTTTTATGATTCTTATATGAGATGTGCATCTGTTCATATGATTTTTATATCAGATGAGAATCTGTTGATTCGTATATGAGATGGAAATATGTTAATATGATTCAGCCTGTTAATATGAATCTTATACAAGATGAGAACTGTTCTGCGCATAAACGTCTTATACTAGTATGAAGTGAAAATATGTTCATATGAATCATTTGAGCATTTTATGATTCTTATCTATACACCCTAGTCTGAACTTCATGTCATTCTCATATGAGAATCCACTCATTACGGTGGCGAACCTACGTGACATTATGGTATTGGGTGGTGTAAAATTGGTGGAAGAAAAAAGTGCCCGTTTCAAGTAACAGAAAATACACGAAACAAAGACGAAGGTCGTCTCTGTATAGAGATGAACCATCGGGGCTATCAAGTGGTCATGCAAAAAGTGCAACGGCGTAACTATGTAAATTACACCATTCATTTGCCATATTTTTAACTGAATAAAATACGCATTTGTACTTTTTGCAAAAAATACGAATTTTGCATATGCCAGACTTCTTATAGCATCGAAAGCTCATTACTGTACAGAGACGGCGTTCAACTATGTTTCGTGTATTTTCGTGAAATGATAAGAAAGAACGTTATCTTAAAAAATGTTCTCCTTTGATTTCGTCCCGGCGAGCTAAAAAGGTGGAATTATAAGGATTACATTTTTTCAAGGAGATAATGCATGTCTTAAATTTGCCGAATAACGCTCTAGTGTAAAAGTTATTCATAGACTTACTGGAATTACGTTCAAATATAAGTATTTCATAGAATTTTACGAATAAGGTAAACTATTAAGTCATGCATAGCCCTTGCCGAGTAACGGCCAACTATCAAGTCATGCTTGACCTTGCCGAATAATGGTCAATCATTAAAGCATGCATAGAACTTGCCGAATAACGATCAAATATGAAGTACTGCATAGACCTTGCCGAATAACGGTCAACAATAAAATCATGCATAGAACTTGTCGAATAATGGTCAATCATTAAAGCATGCATAGAACTTGTCGAATAACGATCAAATATGAAGTACTGCATAGACCCTGCCGAATAATGGTCAATCATAAAAGCATGCATAGAACTTGCCGAATAACGGTCAAATATGAAGTACTTAACAAACCTTGCCGAATAACGGTCAACAATAAAGGCATGCATAGAACTTGCCGAATAGCTGTTAAATATGAAGTATTCAATATACTGTCAAATAACGGTCGACGATAAGACATGCAGAGACCTTGTCGAATAATGGTCAAATATGAAGTATTCCATAGACCTTGCCGAGTAACGGTCAACAATAAAGTCATGCAGAGACCTTGCAGGATAATGGTCAAATATGAAGTACTGCATATACCTTGCTGAGTAACGGATAACGATAAACGATAAAGTCATGCATAGACATTGGTCAAATATAAAGATTTGAACAGACATTGCCGAATAATGGTCAACAATTAAATCATGCATAGAACTTGCCGAACTTAGTAACTGTCAAATATGAAGTATTTCATAGACCTTGCGAATAACAGTCAAATATGAAGTGTTGCATAGACCTTGCTGAGTAACGGTCAATGATAAAGTCATGCATAGACCTTGCCGAATAACGATCAACAATAAAATCATGCATAGAACTTGCCAAATAACGGTGAAATATGAAGTTTTTAACAGACCTTACGGAATAACGGTCATAAATAGAGTCATGCACGGACCTTACCGAAAAACGGTCAACAATAAAATCATGCAGAGACCTTACCGAATAGCGGTCAACAATAAAATCATGCACAGAACTTGTCGAATAACGGTCAAATATGAAGTACTGCATAGACCTTGCCGAATAACGGTCAACAATAAAATCATGCATAGAACTTGTCGAATAACGATCAAATATGAAGTACTGCATAGACCTTGCCGAATAACGGTCAACAATAAAATCATGAATAGACCCTGCCGAATAATGGTCAACAATAAAGTCATGCGCAGACCTTGCCGAATAATGGTAAAATATTAAGTCCTTTATAGACTTTACTGAGCAACGCTAAAATATATTAAATATTTCAAACTTTCAATTTGTGTTGTTTAGACTGATGCTTTCACATGCCATATTACCCTGAGCATTGATTTTAAACCTAAAATAAACCCACCTTGCGTTATCCATATAACGAACGATGAAAGCGGCAACATCATCGTTTCGCTCCTTCAAAGCAACCTCCAGCGGTGTTTCTCCCGCGTCATTCTTTGCCAGCGCAGTAAAATCGTGATCAAGCAGTTTTTCCGTCACGTAGAAAAGGTTGTTTTTAGCAGCAAGATGCAGCGGTGTATTTCCATCCTCGTCTACAAGTTTATTGAAATTAATTTCTCCGTCAGCATACGCTAAGAATGATGTCACTGCTTGCATCACCTACACAAATAATACGGACAAATCATATAGTAATATAAACATTGGGCTAAACAGTCAACGTTATGTGGAGCGCATGGTCCAGTGGTACAGCATCAAAGCTATGATCGGAGGGTCGGGGTTTCGATCCTCCCCAAGGCTATGTGCTGTGTCCTGGAGCAAGACGACTTTTCTGCATATGTATAGTACTGGTTCTACACAGTAACACTTCGAGCGTGATTTGAATCAGGTATAAAACTTGTTTCAAAATTGAAGTAACGTTAATTAATTTACTAAACAGTTAACGGTACAAGAAAATCAAATCAATAGTTAAATGCTAATGTGGAAATTTTAAGTTCTGGAATTTCTCAGTTCCGAGGGTGACTTCCTTGTGTATTAATTACAGCGGTGCATCGTCTGTGCATCTAACTGATGAGTTTCTGAGCTGCATTACGTCTCGGCATATTAACAGCCTAGAAATGTTTATTGTGACCTCCTTGTAGATTCATTACAGCGGTGCATCGTCTGTGAATCGAATTGATGAACTTCAGTGATGAATTAAGTCTCGGCTTAATAACGGCCTAGAAATGTTTACTGTGACATCATTCTGCATTCATTACAGCTATGCATCGTCTTAGCATCGAATTGATGAGGTTCTCAGCTGCATTAAGTCTCGGCATAAAAACAGCCTAGAAATGTTTATTGTGACATCCTTGTGCATTCATTACAGCGGTGCATCGATTGTGCATCGAACTGATGAGGTTCTGAGCTGCATTAAGTCTCGGCATAATAACAGCCTAGAAATGTTTATTGTGACCTCCTTGTGTATTCATTACAGCGGTGCATCGTCTGTGCATCGAATGAATGAGGTTCTGAGCTGCATTAAGTCTCGGCATAATAACAGCCTAGAAATGTTTATTGTGACACTCTTCTGCATTCATTACAGTGGTACATCGTCTGTGCATTAAATAGATGAGGTTATGAGCTGCATTAAGTCTCGGCATAATAACAGCCTAGAAATGTTTATTGTCACCGCATTGTGCATTCATTACAGCGGTGTATCGTCTTAGCATCGAATTGATGAGGATCTCAGCTGCATTAAGTCTCGGCATAAAAACAGCCTAGAAATGTTTATTGTGACATCCTTGTGCATTCATTACAGCGGTGCATCGTCTGTGCATCGAATTAATGAGGTTCTGAGCTGTATTAAGTCTCTGCATAATAACAGCCTAGAAATGTTTATTGTGACACCCTTCTGCATTCATTACAGTGGTACATCGTATGTGCATTACATAGATGAGGTTATGAGCTGCATTAAGTCTCGGCATAATAACAGACAAGAAATGTTTATTGTCACCGCATTGTGCATTCATTACAGCGGTGTATCGTCTGTGCATCAAATTGATGAGATTCTGAGCTGCATTTAGTTTCGGCATAATAACAACCTAGAAATGTTTATTGTGACCTCCTTATGCATTCATTACAGCGGTGCATCGTCTGTGCATCGAATGAATGAGGTTCTGAGCTGCATTAAGTCTCGGCATAATAACAACCTAGAAATGTTTATTGTCACCTCCTTGTGCATTCATTACAGCGGTGCATCGTTTGTGCATCGAATTGATGAGGTTCTGAACTGCATTTAGTTTCGGCATAATAACAGACAAGAAATGTTTATTGTGACCTCCTTGTGCATTCATTACAGCGGTACATCGTCTGTGCATCGAATTGATGAGATTCTGAACTGCATTTAGTTTCGGCATAATAACAGACTAGAAATGTTTATTGTGACCTCCTTGTGCATTCATTACAGCGGTACATCGTATGTGCATCGAATTGATGAGGTTCTGAGCTGCATTAAGTCTCGGCATAATAACAGCCTAGAAATGTTTATTGTCACCGCATTGTGCATTCATTACAGCAGTGTATCGTCTGTGCATCGAATTGATGAGGTTCTGAGCTGAATTAAGTCTCGCATTAATAACAGCCTAGGAATGTTTATTGTGACCGCATTGTGCATTCATTACAGCAGTGTATCGTCTGTGCATCGAATTGATGAGGTTCTGAGCTGCATTAAGTCTCGGCATAATAACAACCTAGAAATGTTTATTGTGACCTCCTTGTGCATTCATTACAGCGGTGCATCGTCTGTGCATCGGATTGATGAAGTTCTAAGCTGCATTAAGTTTCGGCATAATAATAGCCTAGAAATGTTTATTGTGACCTCCTTGTGCATTCATTACAGCGGTGCATAGTCTGTGCATCGAATTGATGAGTTTCTTAGCTGCATTAAGTCTCGGCATAATAACAGCCTAGAATGTTTATTGTCACCTACTTGTGTATTCATTACAGCAGTACATCGTCTGTGCATCGAATGAATGAGGTTCTGAGCTGCATTAAGTCTCGGCATAATAACAACCTAGAAATGATTATTGTCACCTCCTTGTGCATTCATTACAGCGGTGCATCGTCTGTGCATCGAATTGATGAGGTTCTGAGCTGCATTAAGTCTCGGCATAACAACAGCCTAGAAATGTTTATTGTGACCTCCTTGTGCATTCATTATAGCGGTGCATCGTCTGTGCATCGAATTGATGAGGTTCTGAACTGCATTAAGTCTCGGCATAACAACAGCCTAGAAATGTTTATTATGACTGCATTGTGCATTCATTACAGCGGTGCATCGTCTGTACATCGAATTGATGAGGTTCTGAGCTGCATTAAGTCTCGGCATAATAACAACCTAGAAATGTTTATTGTGACCTCCTTGTGCATTCATTATAGCGGTGCATCGTCTGTGCATCGAATTGATGAGGTTCTGAACTGCATTAAGTCTCGGCATAACAACAGCCTAGAAATGTTTATTATGACTGCATTGTGCATTCATTACAGCGGTGCATCGTCTTTGCATCGAATTGATGAGGTTTGGAGCTGTCTTAAGTCTCGGCATAATTATAACCTAGAAATGTTTATTGTGACCGCATTGTGCATTCATTACAGCGGTGCATCGTCTGTTCATCGAATTGAAGAGTTTCTTAGCTGTATTAAGTCTCGGCATAATAACAGCCTATAAATGTTTATTGTGATCTCCTTCTGCATTCATTGCAGCGGTACATCGTATGTGCATCGAATTGATGAGGTTCTGAGCTGCATTAAGTCTCGGCATAATAATAGCCTAGAATGTTTATTGTCACCTCCTTGTGTATTCATTACAGCTGTGCATCGTCTGTGCATCGAATGAATGAGGTTCTGAGCTGCATTAAGTCTCGCCAAAATAACAACCTAGAAATGTTTATTGTGACCTCCTTGTGCATTCATTACAGCGGTGCATCGTCTGTGCATCGAATTGATGAGGTTCTGAGCTGCATTAAGTCTCGGCATAATAACAGCCTAGAAATGTTTATTATGACCGCATTGTGCATTCATTACAGCAGTGTATCGTCTGTGCATCGAATTGATGAGGTTCTGAGCTGAATTAAGTCTCGGCATTAATAACAGCCTAGGAATGTTTATTGTGACCGCATTGTGCATTCATTACAGCAGTGTATCGTCTGTGCATCGAATTGATGAGGTTCTGAGCTGAATTAAGTCTCGGCATAATAACAACCTAGAAATGTTTATTGTGACCTCCTTGTGCATTCATTACAGCGGTGCATCGTCTGTGCATCGGATTGATGAAGTTCTAAGCTGCATTAAGTTTCGGCATAATAACAGCCTAGAAATGTTTATTGTGACCTCCTTGTGCATTCATTACAGCGGTGCATAGTCTGTGCATCGAATTGATGAGTTTCTTAGCTGCATTAAGACTCGGCATAATAACAGCCTAGAATGTTTATTGTCACCTACTTGTGTATTCATTACAGCAGTACATCGTCTGTGCATCGAATGAATGAGGTTCTGAGCTGCATTAAGTCTCGGCATAATAACAGCCTAGAAATGATTATTGTCACCTCCTTGTGCATTCATTACAGCGGTGCATCGTCTGTGCATCGAATTGATGAGGTTCTGAGCTGCATTAAGTCTCGGCATAACAACAGCCTAGAAATGTTTATTGTGACCTCCTTGTGCATTCATTATAGCGGTGCATCGTCTGTGCATCGAATTGATGAGGTTCTGAACTGCATTAAGTCTCGGCATAACAACAGCCTAGAAATGTTTATTATGACTGCATTGTGCATTCATTACAGCGGTGCATCGTCTTTGCATCGAATTGATGAGGTTCGGAGCTGTCTTAAGTCTCGGCATAATTATAACCTAGAAATGTTTATTGTGACCGCATTGTGCATTCATTACAGCGGTGCATCGTCTGTTCATCGAATTGAAGAGTTTCTAAGCTGTATTAAGTCTCGGCATAATAACAGCCTATAAATGTTTATTGTGATCTCCTTCTGCATTCATTGCAGCGGTACATCGTCTGTGCATCGAATTGATGAGGTTCTGAGCTGCATTAAGTCTCGGCATAATAATAGCCTAGAATGTTTATTGTCACCTCCTTGTGTATTCATTACAGCGGTGCATCGTCTGTGCATCGAATGAATGAGGTTCTGAGCTGCATTAAGTCTCGCCAAAATAACAACCTAGAAATGTTTATTGTGACCTCCTTGTGCATTCATTACAGCGGTGCATCGTCTGTGCATCGAATTGATGAGGTTCTGACCTGCATTAAGTTTCGGCATAACAACAGCCTAGAAATGTTTATTACATTGTGCATTCATTACAGCGGTGCATCGTGTGTGCATCGAATTGATGTGGTTCTAAGCTGCATTAAGTCTCGGCATAATAACAGCCTAGAAATGTTTATTGTGACCTCCTTGTGCATTCATTACAGCGGTGTATCGTCTGTGCATCGAATTGATGAGTTTCTTAGCTGCGTAAAGTCTCGGCATAATAACAGCCTAGAAATGTTTATTGTGACCTCCCTGTGCATTCATTACAGCGGTGCATCGTCTGGTCATCGAATTGATGAGGTTCTGAGCTACATTTAGTTTCGGCATAATAACAGCCTAGAAATATGTATTGTGACCTCCTTGTGCATTCATTACAGCGGTGCATCGTCTCTGCATCGAATTGATGAGGTTCTGAGCTACATTAAGTCTCGGCATAATAACAGCCTAGAATCTGCATCGTCTGTGAATCGAATTGATAAGGTTCGGAGCTGTCTTAAGTCTCGACATAATATTAACCTAGCAATGTTTTTTGTGTGATCTCTTTGTGTATTCATTACAGCAATGGATCGTCTGTGCATCGAATTGATGAGGTTCTGAGCTGTATTAAGTCTCGGCATAATAACAACTAGAAATGTTTATAGTGACCTTTTAGTGCATTCATTACAACGGTGCATCGTCTGTGCATAGATTTGTTGAGGTTCTGAGCTGCATTTAGTCTCGGCCTAATAACAGCCAAGAAATGTTTATTGTGACTTCCTTGTGCATTTATTACAGCGGTGCATCGTCTGTGCATCGAATTGATGAAGTTCTGAGCTGCATTAAGTTGGCATAATAACAACCTAGAAATGTTTATTTTGATCTCCTTGTGCATTAATTACAGCGGTAAATCGTCTATGCATCGATTTGTTGAGGTTCTGTGCTGCATTTAGTCTGTGCATAATAACAGCTAAGAAATGTTTTTTGTGTGACCTCCTTGTGCATTCATTACAGCACTGCATCGTCTGTGCATCGAATTGAGAGGTTTTGAGCTGCATTAAGTCTCGGCATAATAACAACCTAGAAGTGTTTACTGTGACCTCTTTGTGCATTCATTACAGCGGTGCATCGTCTGTGCATCGAATTGATGAAGTTCTAAGCTGCATTAAGTGTCGGCATAATAACAGCCTTAAAATGTTTATCGTGACCTCCTTGTGCATTCATTACAGCGGTGCATCGTCTGTGCATGGAATTGATGAGTTTCTTAGCTGTATTAAGTCTCGGCGTAATAACAGCCTAGAATGTTTATTGTCACCTCCTTGTGTATTCATTACAGCGGTGCATAGTCTGTGCATCGAATGAATGAGGTTCGGAGCTGTCTTAAGTCTCGACATAATATTAACCTAGCAATGTTTTTTGTGTGATCTCTTTGTGCATTCATTACAGCGGTGCATCGTCTGTGCATCGAATTGATGAGGTTCTGAACTGCATTAAGTCTCGGCATAACAACAGCCTAGAAATGTTTATTATGACTGCATTGTGCATTCATTACAGCGGTGCATCGTGTGTGCATCGAATTGATGTGGTTCTAAGCTGCATTAAGTCTCGGCATAATAACAGCCTAGAAATGTTTATTGTGACCTCCTTGTGCATTCATTACAGCGGTACATCGTCTGTGCATCGAATTGATGAGTTTCTTAGCTGCATTAAGACTCGGCATAATAACAGCCTAGAATGTTTATTGTCACCTCCTTGTGTATTCATTACAGCGGTACATCGTCTTTGCATCGGATGAATGAGGTTCTGAGCTGCATTTAGTCTCAGCATAATAACAACCAAGAAATGTTCATTGTGACCTCCTTGTGCATTCATTACAGCGGTGCATCGTCTGTGCATCGAATTGATGAGGTTCTCAGCTGCATTAAGTCTCGGCATAATAACAACCTAGAAATGTTTATTGTGACCTCCTTGTGCATTCATTACAGCGGTGCATCGACTGTGCATCGGATTGATGAGGTTCTGAGCTGCATTAAGTATCGGCATAATAACAACCTAGAAATATTTATTGTGACCTCCTTGTGTATTCATTACAGCGGTGCATCGTCTGTGCATCGAATGAATGAGGTTCTGAGCTGCATTTAGTCTCGGCATAATAACAGCTTTGAAAAGTTTATTGTACCTTATGTTTTCAGGCTACAGGTACAATAACTGTGTAATGCATCTACTGTTTTGCCGGTAGCACGTGCAAATCGATTAAACATCCTACCACGAGCGCAGAGATAAACAAACAGAAATTCGGAAAAGCGGATATAAAATCAGACATATTTCTCCATAATACTCACGACTAATATCCATCTTCATGTATATGTTTATTCAGGAATTATTCAGAGCTTTAAATTTACCAACGAAAGCATTGATTTAGAATGTAAATTTGGAAAGATAAAATTACCTCACCGTGCTCTCCACTAGCTAAGGTTGCAAGCAACTCTGTATACTGCAAAATAGAATAGTAAATCGTTTATTATCATCAGGAAATTATATTTATATATTAAGCTGATTTGTGAATACGCAATTTAAAGGAACAGTTCTTAAATCATATTCAAGCTAAACTGTGCCTGTATGTTCATAATCAACCCAGTTTTTTGTTTGTCTTTAACCTACAACTGTGCCTGGGTGTTCATGTTCAACTCAGATCTTGTTTGTCTTGAAGCTACAACTGTGCCTGAATGTTCATAATAAACTCAGATCTTTGTTTGTTCTGAAGCTACAACTGTGCCTGCAGGTTCATACTAAACTCAGATCTTTGTTTGTCCTGAAGCTACAACTGTCTTTGTATGTTCATAATAAACCCAGTTCTTTGTTTGTCCTGAAGCTACAACTGTCACTGTATGTTCATAATAAACCCAGTTCTTTGTTTGTCCTGAAGCTACAACAGTCACTGTATGTTCATACTTAACTCAGAGTTTTGTTTGTTCTGAAGCTACAACTGTGCCTGTATGTTCATACTAAACCCATTTCTTTGTATGTCCTGAAGCTACAACTGTCACTGTAAGTTCATAATAAAACCCAGATCTTTGTTTGTCTTTAAGCTACAACTGTCACTGTATGTTCATGATAAACCCAGTTCTTTGTTTGTCCTGAAGCTACAGCTGTGCCTGTATGTTCATACTAAACTCAGATCTTTGTTTGTCCTTAAGCTACAACTGTGTCTGTTTGTTCATAATAAACCCAGTTCTTTGTTTGTCCTTAAGCTACAACTGTGCCTGTATTATCATACTAAACTCAGATCTTTGTTTGTCCTTAATCTACAACTGTCTCTGTATGTTCATAATAACCCCAGTTCTTTGTTTGTCCTGAAGCTACAACTGTGCCTGTATGATCATACTAAACTCAGAGTTTTGTTTATCCTGAAGCTACAACTGTGACTGCATGATCATACTAAACTCAGATCTTTGTTTGTCATTACGCTTCAACTGTGCCTGCAGTTTCATACTCAACTCAGATCTTTGTTTGTCCTGAAGCTACAACTGTGCCTGCATGTTCATAATAAACCAAGATCATTGTTTGTCCTGAAGCTACAACTGTGCCTGTATGATCATACTAAACTCAGATCTTTGTTTGTCCTGAAGCTACAACTGTCACTGTATGTTGTTACTAAACTCAGATCATTGTTTGTCCTGAAGCTACAACAGTGCCTGCATGTTCATACTAAACCCAGATCTTTGTTTGTCCTGAAGCTACAACTGTCACTGTATGTTCATACTAAACTCAGATCATTGTTTGTCCTGAAGCTACAGCTGTGCCTGTATGATCATACTAAACCCAGTTCTTTGTTTGTCCTGAAGCTACAACTGTGCCTGTATGTTCATAATAAACTCAGTTCTTTGTTTGTCCTGAAGCTACATCTGTCACTGTATGTTCATAATAAACCCAGTTCTTTGTTTGTCCTGAAGCTACAACTGTCACTGTATGTTCATAATAAACACAGTTCTTTGTTTGTCCTGAAGCTACAACTGTGCCTGTATGATCATGCTAAACCCAGTTCTTTGTTTGTCCTGAAGTTACAACTGTAACTGTCTGTTCATAATAAACCCAGTTCTTTGTTTGTCCTGAAGCTACAACTGTCACTGTATGTTCATAATAAACACAGTTCTTTGTTTGTCCTGAAGCTACAACTGTGCCTGTATGATCATGCTAAACCCAGTTCTTTGTTTGTCCTGAAGTTACAACTGTAACTGTCTGTTCATAATAAACCCAGTTCTTTGTTTGTCATGAAGCTACAACTGTCACTGTATGTTCATGATAAACCCAGTTCTTTGTTTGTCCTGAAGCTACAACTGTCACTGTATGTTCATACTGAACTCAGATCTTTGTTTGTCCTTAAGCTACAACTGTGTCTGTCTGTTTATAATAAACCCATTTCTTTGTTTGTCCTGAAGCTACAACTGTGCCTGTATGTTCATACTAAACTCAGATATTTGTTTGTCCTTAAGCTACAACTGTGTCTGTATGTTCATAATATACCCAGTTCTTTCTTTGTCCTGAAGCTACAACTGTGCCAGTATTATCATACTAAACTCAGATCTTTGTTTGTCCTTAAGCTACAACTGTCACTGTATGTTCATAATAAACCCAGTTCTTTCTTTGTCCTGAAGCTACAACTGTGCCTGTATGATCATACTAAACTCAGAATATTGTTTGTCCTGAAGCTACAACTGTGACTGCATGATCATACTAATCTCAGATCTTTGTTTGTCCTTAAGTTTCAACTGTGCCTGCAGTTTCGTACTAAACTCAGATCTTTTTTTGTCATGAAGCTTCAACTTTGCCTGCAGTTTCATACTAAACTCAGATCTTTGTTTGTTCTGAAGCTACAACTGTGCATGTATGTTCATACTAAACTCAGATCTTTGTTTGTCCTGAAACTACAACTGTGCCTGCAGTTTCATACTAAACTCAGATCTTTGTTTGTCCTGAAGCTTCAACTGTGCCTGCATGTTCATACTAAACTCAGATCTTTGTTTGTCCTGAAGCTTCAACTCTGCCTGCAGTTTCATACTAAACTCAGATCTTTGTTTGTCCTGAAGCTACAACTGTGCATGTATGTTCATACTAAACTCAGATCTTTGTTTGTCCTGAAGCTACAACTGTGCCTGCATGTTCATACCAAACCCAGACCTTTGTTTGTCCTGAAGCTACAACTGTCACTGTATGTTCGTAATAAACCCAGTTCTTTGTTTGTCCTGAAGCTACAACTGTCACTGTATGTTCATAATAAACCCAGTTCTTTGTTTGTCCTGAAGCTACAACTGTCACTGTATGTTCATACTTAACTCAGAGTTTTGTTTGTCCTGAAGCTACAACTGTGCCTGTATGATCATACTAAACTCATATCTTTGTTTGTCCTTAAGCTACAAACGTCACTGTATGTTCATAATAAACCCAGTTCTTTGTTTGTCCTGAAGCTACAACTGTGCCTGTATGTTCATAATAATCCCAGTTCTTTGTTTGTCCTGAAGCTGCAACTGTCACTGTATGTTCATACTTAACTCAGAGTTTTGTTTGTCCTTAAGCTACAACTGTGCATGTATGATCATACTGAACCCAGTTCTTTGTCCTGAAACTACAACTGTCATTGTATGTTCATAATAAACCCAGATCTTTGTTTGTCCTGAAGCTACAACTGTGCCTGTATGTTCATACTTAACTCAGAGTTTTGTTTGTCCTGAAGCTACAAATGTCACTGTATGTTCATACTAAACTCAGATCTTTGTTTATCCTTAAGCTACAACTGTGTCTGTATGTTCATAATAAACCCAGTTCTTTCTTTGTCCTGAAGCTACAACTGTGCCAGTATTATCATACTAAACTCAGATCTTTGTTTGTCCTTAAGCTACAACTGTCACTGTATGTTCATAATAAACACAGTTCTTTGTTTGTCCTGAAGCTACAACTGTGACTGCATGATCATACTAAACTCAGATCTTTGTTTGTCCTTACGCTTCAACTGTGACTGCAGTTTCGTAATAAACTCAAATCTTTGTTTGTCCTGAAGCTGTAACTGTGCATGTATGTTCATATTACACTCAGATCTTTGTTTGTTCTGAAGCTACAACTGTGCCTGCATGTTCATACTAAATTCAGATCTTTGTTTGTCATGAAGCTTCAACTGTGCCTGCAGTTTCATACTAAACTCAGATCTTTGTTTGTCCTGAAGCTACAACTGTGCATGTATGTTCATACTAAACTCAGATCTTTGTTTGTCCTGAAGCTACAACTGTGCCTGCATGTTCATACTAAACTCAGATCTTTGTTTGTCCTGAAGCTTCAACTCTGCCTGCAGGTTCATACTAAACTCAGATCTTTGTTTGTCCTGAAGCTACAACTGTGCATGTATGTTCATACTAAACTCAGATCTTTGTTTGTCCTGAAGCTACAACTGTGCCTGCATGTTCATACTAAACTCAGATCTTTCTTTGTCCTGAAGTTTCAACTGTGCCTGCATGTTCATACTAAACTCAGATCTTTGTTTGTCCTTAAGCTACAACTGTGCATGTATGTTCATAATCAACTCCGATTTTTGATTATCCTGAAGCTACAACTGTGCATGTACGTTCATAATCAACTCAGTTCCTTATTTCTCTTAAAGCTACAACTGTACGTTCATAATCAACTTTGTTCCTTATTTCCCCTAAAGCTACAAACGTACCTGTATGTTCATAATCAACTCAGTTCCTTATTTATCCTAAAGCTACAAATGTGCCTGTACGTTCATAGTCAACTCAGTTCCTTATTTCTTCTAAAGCTAAAACTGTGCCTGTATGTTCATAATAAACCCAGTTCTTTGTTTGTCCTGAAGCTACAACTGTCACCGTATGTTCATAATAAATCCAGATCTTTGTTTGTCCTGAAGCTACAACTGTGCCTGCATGTTTATACTAAACCCAGATCTTTGTTTGTCCTGAAGCTACAACTGTGCCTGTATGTTCATAATAAACCCAGTGATTTGTTTGTCCTGAATCTACAACTGTCACTGTATGTTCGTAATAAACCCAGTTCTTTGTATGTCCTGAAGCTACAACTGTCACTGTATGTTCATACTTAACTCAGAGTTTTGTTTGTCCTGAAGCTACAACTGTGCCTGTATGATCATACTAAACTCATATCTTTGTTTGTCCTTAAGCTACAAATGTCACTGTATGTTCATAATAAACCCAGTTCTTTGTTTGTCCTGAAGCTACAACTGTGCCTGTATGTTCATAATAATCCCAGTTCTTTGTTTGTCCTGAAGCTGCAACTGTCACTGTATGTTCATACTTAACTCAGAGTTTTGTTTGTCCTTAAGCTACAACTGTGCATGTATGATCATACTAAACCCAGTTCTTTGTCCTGAAACTACAACTGTCATTGTATGTTCATAATAAACCCAGATCTTTGTTTGTCCTGAAGCTACAACTGTCACTGTATGTTAATACTTAACTCAGAGTTTTGTTTGTCCTGAAACTACAAATGTCACTGTATGTTCATACTAAACTCAGATCTTTGTTTATCCTTAAGCTACAACTGTGTCTGTATGTTCATAATAAACCCAGTTCTTTCTTTGTCCTGAAGCTACAACTGTGCCAGTATTATCATACTAAACTCAGATCTTTGTTTGTCCTTAAGCTACAACTGTCACTGTATGTTCATAATAAACCCAGTTCTTTGTTTGTCCTGAAGCTACAACTGTGACTGCATGATCATACTAAACTCAGATCTTTGTTTGTCCTTAAGCTTCAACTGTGCCTGCAGTTTCGTACTAAACTCAAATCTTTGTTTGTCATGAAGCTTCAACTGTGCATGTATGTTCATATTAAACTCAGATCTTTGTTTGTTCTGAAGCTACAACTGTGCCTGCATGTTCATACTAAATTCAGATCTTTGTTTGTCCTGAAGCTTCAACTGTGCCTGCAGTTTCATACTAAACTCAGATCTTTGTTTGTCCTGAAGCTACAACTGTGCATGTATGTTTATACTAAACTCAGATCTTTGTTTGTCCTGAAGCTACAACTGTGCATGTATGTTTATACTAAACTCAGATCTTTGTTTGTCCTGAAGCTACAACTGTGCATGTATGTTCATACTAAACTCAGATCTTTGTTTGTCCTGAAGCTACAACTGTGCCTGCATGTTCATACTAAACTCAGATCTTTCTTTGTCCTGAAGCTTCAACTGTGCCTGCATGTTCATACTAAACTCAGATCTTTGTTTGTCCTTAAGCTACAACTGTGCATGTATGTTCATAATCAACTCCGATTTTTGATTGTCCTGAAGCTACAACTGTGCATGTACGTTCATAATCAACTCAGTTCCTTATTTCTCTTAAAGCTACAACTGTACGTTCATAATCAACTTTGTTCCTTATTTCCCCTAAAGCTACAACCGTACCTGTATGTTCATAATCAACTCAGTTCCTTATTTCTCCTAAAGCTACACTTGTGCCTATCTGTTCATAATCAACTCAGATCTTTATTTCTCCTTAAGCCACAACTCTGCCAGAATGTTCATGGTCAACTCAGATCTTTGTTTGTTCTAAACATACAACTGTGCCGGAATGTTCGTAAGTTTTTTTTTATCTCCTCTTAAGTTACTACTGTACCTGACCTGATTGTTTGTAACGAACTCAGTTATTTGTCTTTAAACTACATCTGTGCCTGAATGTTCATAAACAACTCAGCTCTTTGTTTCTGCTTAAACTACAACTGTACCTGAATGTTTGTAACCAATTCAGTTATTTGTCTTTAAACTATAATTGTACTTGAATGTTCATAAACAACTCAGCTTTTTGTTTCTGCTTAAGCTACAACTGTGCCTGAATGTTCATAAACAATTCAGCACTTTGTTTCTGCTTAAGCTACAACTGTACCTGAATGTTTGTAACCAAATCAGATATTTGTCTTTAAACTACATCTGTGCTTGAATGTTCATTAACAACTCAGCTCTTAGTTTCTGCTTAAGCTACAACTGTGCCTGAATATTTTTAACTAATTCAGTTATTTGTCTTTAAACTACATCTGTGCCTGAATATTCATAAACAACTCAGCACTTTGTTTCTGCTTAAGCTAAAACTGTACCTGAATGTTTATAACCAATTCAGTTATTTGTTTATAAGCTACAACTCTACCTGAATGTTCATAAACAACTCAGCATTTTGTTTCTGCTGAAGTTCCAACTGTATCTGAATGTTTGTAAAGAAATCGGTTATTTGTCTTTAAACAACATCTGTGCTTGAATGTTCATAAACAACTCAGCTCTTAGTTTCTGCTTAAGCTAAAACTGTGCCTGAATATTTTTAACTAGTTAAGTTATTTGTCTTTAAAATACAACTGTGCCTGAGTGTTTGTAACCAATTCAGTTATTTGTCTTTAAACTACATCTATGCTTGAATGTTCATAAACAACTCGGCTCTTTGATTCTACTTAAGCTATAACTGTACCTGAATGTTTGTAACCAATTCAGTTTTTGTCTTTAAACTACATCTGTGCTTGAATGTTCATAAACAACTCGGCTCTTTGTTTCTGCTTAAACTACAACTGTGCCTGAATGTTTGTAACCAATTCAGTTATTTGTCTTTAAACTACAACTGTACCTGAATGTTCATAAACAACTCAGCTCTTTATTTCTGCTTAAGTTACAACTGTACCTGAATGTTTGTAATCAATTCAGTTATTTGTCTTTAAACAACTACTATGCCTGAATGATCAAAAACAACTCAGCACTTTGTTTCTACTTAAGCTATAACTGTACCTGAATGTTTGTAACCAATTCAGTTATTTGTCTTTAAACAACAACTATGCCTGAATGATCATAAACAACTCAGCTCTTTGTTTCTGCTTAAGTTACAACTGTACCTGAATTTTTGTAACCAATTCAGTTATTTGTCTTTAAACAACAACTATGCTTGAATGTTCTAAAACAACTCAGCACTTTGTTTCTACTTAAGCTAAAACTGTACCTGAATGTTTGTAACCAATTCATTATTTGTCTTTAAATAACAACTGTGCCTGAATGTTCATAAACAACTCAGCTCTTTGTTTCTGCTTAAGTTACAACTGTACCTGAATGTTTGTAACCAATTCAGTTTTTGTCTTTAAACTACATCTGTGCTTGAATGTTCATAAACAACTCGGCTCTTTGTTTCTGCTTAAACTACAACTGTGCCTGAATGTTTGTAACCAATTCAGTTATTTGTCTTTAAACTACAACTGTACCTGAATGTTCATAAACAACTCAGCTCTTTATTTCTGCTTAAGTTACAACTGTACCTGAATGTTTGTAATCAATTCAGTTATTTGTCTTTAAACAACTACTATGCCTCAATGTTCAAAAACAACTCAGCACTTTGTTTCTACTTAAGCTATAACTGTACCTGAATGTTTGTAACCAATTCATTATTTGTCTTTAAACTACATCTGTGCCTGAATGTTCATAAACAACTCGGCTCTTTGTTTCTGCTTAAGTTACATCTGTACCTGAATGTTTGTAACCAATTCAGTTTTTGTCTTTAAACTACATCTGTGCTTGAATGTTCATAAACAACTCGGCTCTTTGTTTCTGCTTAAACTACAACTGTGCCTGAATTTTTGTAACCAATTCAGTTATTTGTCTTTAAACTACAACTGTACCTGAATGTTCATAAACAACTCAGCTCTTTGTTTCTGCTTAAGTTACAACTGTACCTGAATGTTTGTAACCAATTCAGTTATTTGTCTTTAAACAACAACTATGCCTGAATGTTCAAAAACAACTCAGCACTTTGTTTCTACTTAAGCTAAAACTTTACCTGAATGTTTGTAACCAATTCATTATTTGTCTTTAAATAACAACTGTGCCTGAATGTTCATAAACAACTCAGCTCTTTGTTTCTGCTTAAGTTACAACTGTACCTGAATGTTTGTAACATATTCAGTTATTTGTCTTTAAACAACAACTATGCCTGAATGTTCAAAAACAACTCAGCACTTTGTTTCTACTTAAGCTATAACTGTACCTGAATGTTTGTAACCAATTCATTATTTGTCTTTAAATAACAACTGTGCCTGAATGTTCATAAACAACTCAGCTCTTTGTTTCTGCTTAAGCTAACACTGTGCCTGAATGTTTGTAACCAATTCAGTTATTTGTCTTTAAACTAAAACTGTACCTGAATGTTCATAAACAACTCAGCTCTTTGTTTCTGCTTAAGCTACAACTGTACCTGAATTTTTGTAATCAATTCAGTTATTTGTATTTAAACTACAACTGTACCTGAATGTTCATAAACAACTCAGCTTTTTGTTTCTGCTTAAGGTACAACTGTACCTGAATTTTTGTAATCAATTCAGTTATTTGTCTTTAAACTAAAACTGTGCTTGAATGTTTAAAAACAACTCGGCTCTTTGTTTCTGCTTAAGTTACAACTGTGCCTGAATGTTTATAAGCAATTCAGTTATTTGTCTTTAAACTACAACTGTACCTGGATGTTCATAAACAACTCAGCTCTTTGTTTCTGCCTAAGCTACAACTGTACCTGAATTTTTGTAATCAATTCAGTTATTTGTCTTTAAACAACAACTATGCCTGAATGTTCAAAAACAACTCAGCACTTTGTTTCTACTGAAGCTAAAATTGTACCTGAATGTTTGTAACCAATTCATTATTTGTCTTTAAATAACAACTGTGCCTGAATGTTCAAAAACAACTCAGCTCTTTGTTTCTGCTTAAGTTACAACTGTACCTGAATTTTTGTAACCAATTCAGTTATTTGTCTTTAAACAACAACTATGCCTGAATGTTCAAAAACAACTCAGCATTTTGTTTCTACTTAAGGTATAATTGTACCTGAATGTTTGTAATCAATTCAGTTATTTGTATTTAAACTACAACTGTACCTGAATGTTCATAAACAACTCAGCTTTTTGTTTCTGCTTAAGCTACAACTGTACCTGAATGTTTGTAATCAATTCAGTTATTTGTCTTTAAACTACAACTGTGCTTGAATGTTCATAAACAACTCAGCTCTTTGTTTCTGCTTAAGCTACAACTGTACCTGAATTTTTGTAATCAATTCAGTTATTTGTATTTAAACTACAACTGTACCTGAATGTTCATAAACAACTCAGCACTTTGTTTCTGCTTAAGGTACAACTGTACCTGAATATTTGTAATCAATTCAGTTATTTGTCTTTAAACTAAAACTGTGCTTGAATGTTTAAAAACAACTCGGCTCTTTGTTTCTGCTTAAGCTACAACTGTGCCTGAATGTTTGTAAGCAATTCAGTTATTTGTCTTTAAACTACAACTGTACCTGAATGTTCATAAACAACTCGGCTCTTTGTTTCTGCTTAAGCTACAACTGTACCTGAATGTTTGTAATCAATTCAGTTATTTGTATTTAAACTACAACTGTACCTGAATGTTCATAAACAACTCAGCACTTTGTTTCTGCTTCAGCTACAACTGTACCTGAATGTTTGTAATCAATTCAGTTATTTGTCTTTAAACAACAACTATGCCTGAATGTTCAAAAACAACTCAGCACTTTGTTTCTACTGAAGCTAAAATTGTACCTGAATGTTTGTAACCAATTCATTATTTATCTTTAAATAACAACTGTGCCTGAATGTTCATAAACAACTCAGCTCTTTGTTTCTGCTTAAGTTACAACTGTACCTGAATTTTTGTAACCAATTCAGTTATTTGTCTTTAAACAACAACTATGCCTGAATGTTCAAAAACAACTCAGCACTTTGTTTCTACTTAAGCTATAACTGTACCTGAATGTTTGTAACCAATTCATTATTTGTCTTTAAATAACAACTGTGCCTGAATGTTCATAAACAACTCAGCTCTTTGTTTCTGCTTAAGCTACAACTGTGCCTGAATGTTTGTAACCAATTCAGTTATTTGTCTTTAAACTACAACTGTACCTGAATGTTCATAAAGAGCTCAGCTCTTTGTTTCTGCTTAAGCTACAACTGTACCTGAATTTTTGTAATCAATTCAGTTATTTGTATTTAAACTACAACTGTACCTGAATGTTCATAAACAACTCAGCTTTTTGTTTCTGCTTAAGGTACAACTGTACCTGAATTTTTGTAATCAATTCAGTTATTTGTCTTTAAACTACTACTGTGCTTGAATGTTCATAAACAACTCGGCTCTTTGTTTCTGCTTAAGCTACAACTGTGCCTGAGTGTTTGTAACCAATTCAGTTATTTGTCTTTAAACTACAACTGTACTTGAATGTTCATAAACAACTCAGCTCTTTGTTTCTGCTTAAATTACAACTGTACCTGAATGTCTGTAACCGATTCAGTTATGTGTCTTTAAACTATAATTGTACCTTAATGTTCATAAATCTCTCAGCTCTTTGTTTCTGCTTAAGCTACAACTGTACCTGAATGTTTGTAACCAATTCAGTTATTTGTCTTTAAACTACAACTGTGCCTGAATGTTCATAAACAACTCAGCACTTTGTTTCTACTTAAGCTACAACTGTGCCTGAATGTTTGTAACCAATTCAGTTATTTGTCTTTAAAGTACAACTGTGCCCGAATGTTCATAAACAACTCAGCTCTTTGATTCTGCTTAAGTTACAACTGTACCTGAATGTTTGTAACATATTCAGTTATTTGTCTTTAAACTACAACTGTGCCTGAATGTTCATATACAACTTAGCTCTTTGTTTCTGCTTAAGTTACAACTGTACCTGAATGTTTGTAACCGATTTAGTTATTTGTCTTTAAACTATAATTGTGCCTGAATGTTCATAACTATCTAAGCTCTTTGTTTCTGCTTAAACTACAACTGTGCCTGAATGTTTATATCAAATTCAGTTGTTTATATTTAAGCTACAACTGTACCTGAATGTTCATAAACAACTCAGCTCTTTGTTTCTGCTTAAGTTACAACTGTTGTAACCAATTCAGTTATTTGTCTTTAAACAACAACTATGCCTGAATGTTCGAAAACAACTCAGCACTTTGTTTCTACTTAAGCTAAAACTGTACCTGAATGTTTGTAACCATTTCATTATTTGTCTTTAAATAACAACTGTGCCCCGAATGTTCATAAACAACTCAGCTCTTTGTTTCTGCTTAAGTTACAACTGTACCTGAATGTTTGTAACTAATTCATTATTTGTCTTTAAATAACAACTGAGCCTGAATGTTCATGAACAACTCAGCTCTTTGTTTCTGCTTAATTTACAACTGTGCCTGAATGTTTGTAACCAATTCAGTTATTTGTCTTTAAACTACTACTGTACCTGAATGTTCATGAACAACTCAGCTCTTTGATTGTGCTTAAGCTACAACTGTACCTGATTTTTTGTAATCAATTCAGTTATTTGTCTTTAAACTACAACTGTCCTTTAATGTTCATAAACAACTCGGCTTTTTGTTTCTGCTTAAGCTACAGTTATGCCTGAATGTTTGTAACCAATTCAGTTATTTGTCTTTAAACTACAACTGTACCTGAATGTTCATAAACAACTCAGCTTTTTGTTTCTGCTTAAGCTATAACTGTACCTGAATGTTTGTAACCAATTCATTATTTGTCTTTAAACTACAACTGTGCCCGAATGTTCATAAACAACTCAGCTCTTTGTTTCTGCTTAAGTTACAACTGTACCTGAATGTTTGTAACATATTCAGTTATTTGTCTTTAAACTACAAATGTGCCTGAATGTTCAAAAACAACTCAGCACCTTGTTTCTACTTAAGCTAAAACTGTACCTGAATGTTTGTAACCAATTCATTATTTGTCTTTAAATAACAACTGTGCCCCGAATGTTCATAAACAACTCAGCTCTTTGTTTCTGCTTAAGTTACAACTGTACCTGAATTTTTGTAACCAATTCAGTTATTTGTCTTTAAACAACAACTATGCCTGAATGTTCAAAAACAACTCAGCACTTTGTTTCTACTTAAGCTATAACTGTACCTGAATGTTTGTAACCAATTCATTATTTGTCTTTAAATAATAACTGTGCCTGAATGTTCATGAACAACTCAGCTCTTTGTTTCTGCTTAATCTACAACTATGCCTGAATGTTTGTAACCAATTCAGTTATTTGTCTTTAAACCACTACTGTACCTGAATGTTCATAAACAACTCAGCTCTTTGTTTCTGCTTAAGCTACAACTGTACCTGAATTTTTGTAATCAATTCAGTTATTTGTCTTTAAACTACAACTGTGCTTTAATGTTCATAAACAACTCGGCTCTTTGTTTCTGCTTAAGCTACAATTGTGCCTGAATGTTTGTAACCAATTCAGTTATTTGTCTTTAAACTACAACTGTACCTGAATGTTCAGAAACAACTCAGCATTTTGTTTCTGCTTAAGCTATAACTGTACCTGAATGTTTGTAACCAATTCATTATTTGTCTTTAAACTACAACTGTGCATGAATGTTCATAAACAACTCGGCTCTTTGTTTCTGCTTAAGCTACAATTGTGCCTGAATGTTTGTAACCAATTCAGTTATTTGTCTTTAAACTACAACTGTACCTGAATGTTCATAAACAACTCAGCTCTTTGTTTCTGCTTAAGTTACAACTGTACCTGAATGTCTGTAACCGATTCAGTTATGTGTCTTTAAACTATAATTGTACCTTAATGTTCATAAATCTCTCAGCTCTTTGTTTCTGCTTAAGCTACAACTGTACCTGAATGTTTGTAACTAATTCAGTTATGTGTCTTTAAACTACAACTTTACCTGAATGCTCATAAACAACTCAGCACTTTGTTTCTACTTAAGCTACAACTGTGCCTGAATGTTTGTAACCAATTCAGTTATTTGTCTTTAAACTACAACTGTGCCCGAATGTTCATAAACAACTCAGCTCTTTGTTTCTGCTTAAGTTACAACTGTACCTGAATGTTTGTAACATATTCAGTTATTTGTCTTTAAACTACAATTGTGCCTGAATGTTCATATACAACTCAGCTCTTTGTTTCTGCTTAAGTTACAACTGTACCTGAATGTTTGTAACCGATTTAGTTATTTGTCTTTAAACTATAATTGTGCCTGAATGTTCATAACTATCTAAGCTCTTTGTTTTTGCTTAAACTACAACTGTACCTCAATGTTTGTAACCAATTCAATTATTTGTCTTTAAACTACATCTGTGCTTGATTGTTCATAAACAACTCAGCTCTTTGTTTCTGCTTAAGCTACAACTGTACCTGAATGTTTGTAACCAATTCAGTTGTTAATTGTCTTTCAACTACAACTGTGCCTGAATGTTTGTAACCAAGTCAGTTGTTTATCTTTAAACTACAACTGTTGCTGGATGTTTATAATCAACGTAGTTCTTTGTACTTAAGAAACTAAAGATGTTTTACTTCTCTTGGAAGTTGTCCGTCTTTCAATGCTGGTTCCTCTGACCATGGTGCTGCTGATCCTCCTGGCCATGTTGTTGCTGGTCCCCCTGGCCTTGTTGGGGCTGGTCCCCCTAACCATGGTGGTGCTGGTTCCCCTGGTATTTGAAAGAAGAGATATAAAATCATATCCGTCTTACCAACTGTCTAAACTATCATACTGGCCAAGTCTAACAGCGAATTTTGCCTTAACATGATTCGTTAGGCAAATAATACACTATTCTACTCACTTAATGGTTTTAATTTAGATAAAATTGAGCTCTTCGTCCTCAAATAAAACTAGACTCCATATCAACTATAATTTTAAAAACGCCTTAAAAGGAGCATTGAATGTATGCCGTAAACTTGGTTTCCTACTTTACCACACAGTCAGTCTTATGTATGTCATAAGGGATCAATTACATTCGGACCACCCCGCCGATTAACCTAATTCTGATGAATGACGGAATTGCCCGAGTATGTACGATTGGGATCATTTGTTCTTGTGCAGCACCAAAACTGCACATCAGTTGATGATAAGAACCAAATAGAATTCCATAGAACTAAAATGTCTAACCTATATTACTTAACTTTATCACAAAGTAAGTCTATGAGAAAGGCTAGCAAATATGCCCATTGTGCAACTATGGACACAAATTGGAGACTTTTGTGCCAACAGTTTCCAAGAAATAGAGTTTAACACAAAAACACAAGCTTTTGTAGGTTTAGTTATGTATAAAAGGCAATGTCATCCAAACAATTCGGCATGTTTTGGGGTAGCACTACCGATAAGACAATTACGGCCCAAGTGTTTTGGCCTTTGACCAAATAGTTTAAAAGAAATACGAATGTCGAGCTCACCAAATTTAATGCTTCATGGTTTTGATGTACTATCCAGAACTATAGATGAAAGTTTGTAACTCAAATATAAACTCTGAGAAACGGAGTTAAACAGAAAAAAACTTAAACCTGTTTTAGGCTACGTTAATTAATTATTCGTAGAGGTCGTGGCCATCTGAAAATAAAATCTGCATGGTTACTACCCATACACAGCTATGGACCATTTGGTGACTCAGAGAAACGCAAAATATGATTTCTTGTAAGCCAAGTTAATATTTCGTAAAGGTGAAGGTAACATGTATCCGAAAAATGCCGCTTGGTACTATCCGCAGCACTGTTTTGGACCATGTGTGTTGGCTCATGGCCAAATTGTTTTTAAGAAAAGGGGCTATTTTAAACGCAAAAATTAAATATCGTCTAGGCTACGTTATTCATCAGTAGAAATACATGTAAATGTCATTCGAGAGAGCAGTACTACCCATAACAGTAGACCGAATTTGACTAAAACGTTTTTGAGAAAGGGCGCTAACAATAAACGCAGAATATTAACATTGTGTAGGCCAAAGTTAGTCATGCTTTAAGGGCATAGCTTACCAAATAAAAATGCTGCATGGTTTTGAGCAAAAGCAAAAGTATTCAATAAACAACTATGGACCAAAATTGGTGACTATGTTAAACAGTTTCTGAAATACAGCTCAACGCAAAACAAACACTTAACGTTAACACAGCCGCATACCTATATATTTTTCTTCGCAAATGCAAGAAAAAAATGTACAAGCAAAACTTTTATTTTAGAAGTTTAGAATGTGAAATTGGCGCAGGACAACGCACACTGATCGATTAACTATCTAATACCATATACTTATTGATGGAGGGCAGTCAAAAATTATTGGCAACGTACATGTAGCTGCACACAAGTTACGGCCATCGCCGCGGCTTTAAAAAGAAGGGTCGTTTATCGTCGTGACCTTTTGGCAGTACTACTTTTTTTTCAAGAGAACACAAAAACATGCATAATGTATAAATCACATATGTATATGTATGAATGAAAACTGAGTAAGTCTTAAAGAATGTGGGTGATGGGTGGGGTATTAGTGTGGAATCCAACAGATCTGTAAATAGTGTGATTCTAAATATAACATGATACACTTTAACGGACAATTCCATGAACAGTTGACAGCTTTCCCTCATAAAGACATCTACACCCTATTCATGGCATGGAACGTGATATACTGTTGTAACTGTATGGTGTATAACGTTGCTTTCAACAATGTTTTCTGTCATATCGTGATAGATTCTACTTGAGACAATACTATATTAAGCGCTGGGGTGTCATACTGCAGACACATGGTGTGATACTTTACCCATTCATATTATACTGACACCTGGCCGACCAGATATAGAACTAACCTCTTTATGGTGAGAGCCAAGCGAGGAAGCTTCTTGTATCATTTTATCAAGAATTTGGTAAGACCCGATCGGGTATCGAACCCACGACCTACCGCATACGAAGTGGTCTCTTTACCACTACACCACCACTGCGGTAGCGTGATATAAGCATGTTATGAAAAAAAAACAGATTTTAGATATCTTATATCGTATACCATTTCCATAAAATACACGGGGTTGTTGGTACATTGTAGGTGGACTGGGAATCGATTGCATCTGGTACATCGAATTGTTCTGTAATTAAAACGAGTAAAAAAATGTTATACATAGAAATGGTTTCACAACTCTTCTTCATATGTCTTGTTTCTTCTATAAATAGTATTTCTTTTACATTGAAGTGTGTTTTTATTGATATTTCATATAAATTTTAAAGTTCATAGTTGGTACCCAAAAATACGCACTTCAAAACGTATATTAAAGTTCTGTGAAGATTTTGAAGTAAAGCTTTTACAACTTGATTAGTGTGAACTGTTTATAATATAATCAATATTCTTTGTCCAATATAACATATATTTATTCTTAGTAATTAAAATGAAACGTATTTTGAAATAAACAATGAAGGGAGGCAAAAAAATAACGAACACAGTACATTCATTCATTTCTAACCATCTATCGCATTTCATGGTAGTTTAATCAGTATATAATAACAGTACATTCATTCATTTCTTACCATCTATCATATTTCATGGTAGTTTAATCAGTATATAATAACAGTGCATTCATTAGTTAGCATCGTCTATTAAATCTCGTGGTAGCAAATACAACTCTGAATAGTTCCACGTTTTACAATATAGATATCGACGGACAAATTTACTTTGCAAAAACACAGAATACATTTAACACAATTTAATTACATACGTTACACTTAAAAATACCGATTTCCAATACTTCGTCATAAACACAATAAAAAAATCTCATAATACGTTCCCAGATTCCTTAGCCTGTATCCTAATAAACAACTCTGAATATTGCTGATATGAAATTAAATTCGCCACCTTCTAGTCTGAATATATATCAACACTTTATACAAAATTTTACTACTGTCGAAATATAGCTATCGGACATTCAAACAACTTCTAGCAAACCTAATATAAAATCTGCTTACTCAGAATGCCGCATGTAATGTCAGTTTATGCAGAGGTCTCTGTCACATCGATCTCGCAATGATCGTATTTGCTAACAGACCCAGATTTAAGCTTATACTCGTTTATTTATGAAAGAAATCTACATAACACAGATTTATCTCAAGGAAATCATGCAATATAATTATAATCCGAAGTCATAAGACTATAAATGTGCAACAACTATGATTAGTTTTACAATAATAAATCCCTTTATTTTTTCCTAAAATACTCATTACTTAACAGATTTTAATGAAAAACGTCAAAATGAGTTTTTCTTTAATTTAAAAATGAATATATAAAATATCTTTAAAATGTGTTATCCGGGCCTCTCTATCTGGCAATAAGTTTAACAAACCTACTCTTCGTTACCGATATACGCCTATACACTATACAATGGCACTGGTATTCGGGCCACGTCAACAAACCTACTCTTCGTTACCGATATACGCCTATACAATATACAATGGCAGTGATATTCGGGCCACGTCAACAAACCTACTCTTCTTTACCGATATACGCCTGTACAATATACAACGGCACTGATATTCGGGCCACGTCAACAAACCTACTCTTCGTTACCGATATACGCCTATACAATATACAAAGTCACTGATGTTCAGGCCACGTCAACAAACCTACTCTTCTTTACCGATATACGCCTATACAATATACAACGGCACTGATATTGAGGCCACGTCAACAAACCTACTCTTCATTACCGATATACGCCTTTACAATATACAACGGCACTGATATTCGGGCCACGTCAACAAACCTACTCTTTTTTACCGATATACGCCTATACAATATACAACGGCACTGATATTCGGGCCACGTCAACAAACCTACTCTTCTTTACCGATATACGCCTATACAATATACTGTGGTACTGATATTCAAGCCAAGTCAACAAACTTATTTTGTTACACTCTTCTAGCTAATGGCATTAAGAACAATATTTAGCTTACCTCGGATATCCCAGTTTCCATCGTCATACTTCTTACTGCTTTTCTGTGTTTGCCAAAAAGTCTAAAATATTTTTTTTAAAAAGTTATATACATGAAAGTCAACATCATGCATGATAGGAGTAATGCCAGTGTTTTCTCCTGGTATGTGAAATTGACACAAGTGTCTAACTTAACACCTCAGCCGGAGATTTTCTTTTTCATTTCGAATGTTTCACTTTCTCTAAATGGTTATTTAAACTCTCATTACATATAGTCTCTTTCTCTGACTCAAAATGTTCTCAGCCTTGCCTTCGCATCTCTTATTTATATGACAGCAAGGACCAGTCTGTCATTACACATTGAATTTACACGCATATTTCAAATAGGAACTAATATTTTTCTCATTTTTGTTTGTTTGTTTTTCAACACATTTCCGGTTATATATGGCATATCCAGTTTTATTGGTGGAGGACGACTTCAGAGCTACCGTTCTTCGGCAAAATGTCTCACATAACGTTTTTTGAGCGAGTGCTACTCGAACCTATGACCTTAGCGGTGAGAGGTAAATGATCTTTAGACGGCGCCTTAGATCACTTGGTCACGGAGGACTCCTTACTCATTTGTGACGGACATGTGCATCATGGTCAATGAAGGTGAAGGTATAGCATTTTAGAAAGTTGAGTTGATGGAAATCATAAGTTGAGATTTTCCTTTACTGAAAAATCTCAAGTTCTCCAAATGATATACTTACTCATTAGTAAACATGCAAAATTACCAGCGTAATTAACATTGTAGAAGTTCAAAAATTTGAGTTGAGGAATATCTCAAGTTTTGATGTTGAGTGAACTGAGTGCCTGATTTTCTGACAGTTATGACTGTTCGAAGATCACGTGATATTATAATTACATACACAGAAGTGTTATTTTCATGATTTTTCACTAGGCGACAACATAATGTACCTTTTCACATCTTCTAGATATTATTTGAACAAACGCAAGTTTACGCTGCTTAAACGTTTAATGAATTAACCAGGTTTTGTCGTTCCCTCAGATATATATGTACTACACGTAAGAATTTTGAATGAATTTAGTAAAGTTGTACATTTCCACAGGCATAATTTTTTATACGTTTTATAAATTTCAGGATAAAAACACACGGTTCTTGCGGCACCTGCACCTAGCATATTCCACTAACCGTGCTACAACAACGTTGCGAAAAAACGTACATAATGACGTCGTCATTAATGCACACATTACATAGAGGTATTGTTATTATGTTTTCAATGTATTTTCCTATTTTTATGCGTTTTTGGAGCGGAGTAACCTTACAACAGACAACTGGAATATCTTTGCTCCTTTTTGATTCAGACACATGGTCTATGTAGTGTCAGCACCAATAACATTAATGACAACGTATTTACCACTGCGCTACCACAACAACAAAAAAAAACCAAAAACGCTGAGCGAACTAAGAGTGGTACAAGTCAGTTATTAGGTCCGAAAAGTTTTTATCAAACTCACTTTTAATTAGTTGACCGATCGACTCTTTTTGCTACGGATTTCGGAAGTAGTCCCTGTGGTGACGTATATAGGGAGCAGTACTTTTTACGAATCAGAATATCCATGTTAGTATGATTTACGTTTTATATAATGATTCCGAAAATAACAGTGGTATTGGTGATTGGAAATTTATTAAAAAAAAATAAAGTGTGTTTATTGATTCAAAATTGGAAAAAAATATAAATAGAAATATTGACAGAAACAATATTGTTACAAATTAAAAATACAATTACAAATAAAAAAATAAATACATAAGTAAAAGGTAATTTTATAATTATCAACCATATTACATAACAGTAATAACGTATTGCAACTTATTAATTATAAAATATCACAGAATGCAATTTAATACTACTGTTTTGGCAAAATCCAGTGTGAAAAAGTAAATCGATCACAATAAAATATTCTATAAAAAACCATGGTAACTTAAATGAAATGTATGGCAAATCTCAAAGAAGTATTAAATTAATGCAACATTGGACATACATGATAGTGTGTAATAAAATTGGAATGCCCATAAAGCCCGAAGGCTTATTTCCAATGAGGTCTTGTTGGTTTTACAAGGCAGGCATAATCTATCAAGTCTGCTTAAATGTTTTTTTCCATTCATACAACGGTGTGTAATATATTCTGGTTGACATTGGTGCTTTGAATCATCATTTTTTTGTTTGAATCAATGTTTTAGACTTACCCATCTTCGCTGCTATCGCTGTTATACTCGGTCGTTGTTATATCGTCATCTTTGTTGGCGGAACCATCTCCAGCTGCAAAATACGAATATATTTATAGGGACAGTTGAAAAATGCCGTTGTTTATAGAGTGTATGGCTAAACATCAAGTTTGCTTGGAATATATTTGTTCTAATGTATGTTCCAATTGCAATCCTGATTTAATTTGTTGTCATTGTTCTGTTGAAATCATATACATCTATCTCTGTCTCACTTTAAAGATGCTCCTTTACCTTCGTTTAAGAGATGTGTTGTCAATCCAGAAAACTATTTGTTTCTTTTGATTATTTGTGTATAAACTGGTAAAAGTCAGCTTATTAGTATTTTATCGTTTTTTTCAGTACTGATGTACGCATGTGGTTAAACTCTTCGATATTGAAGGTTCTTAAGTGTAAGGTTAGAGTTAGTCTTGATCATCTGCGACGCTTGCGTTTCTATACAGACAAACGTCTTGACAAAGTGTATCAAAAAGAAAAAAACTTTGGATCTGTAAGTACATGTAAGCTATGACTGGCCGAAACGACACCTCTGCAACGGTTATGTTTTAACAAAATTTCAACATATTTATTCCGATGGAAGTCATTGCAGTTATCTTGTAAAAGATGTTTATCAAATAGAGAATATCTAATAAATATATATAGAAATAAACAACTTAACAATAGTCATTTGATATACTATGAAAATCTACAAGGAAATCCGATTTTTTGAACAACCAATCAAAAACTTTATTAGGTTTCCGTTATATTTTTATTCCCGGTCGGACGTTTTGAGACGTTTGTCTTTTAGAAAGGGAAGCGTCGCAGATGGTCAAGACTATTTTTTTGTTGGTTATTATAATTGTGGCTATGGACCATTTTAAAACATATGGCTATTTTATTTAATAAAAAAGATCATGAAAACGTTCGCGAAAGAGTCTGTCTGGATCGGTCGTCTTCGCATAAGTGTAAAGTGTGACAATTATATCCGATGGTTTCTTATAAATTATTAAATAAAATAACATCTATTTTGTGCGTATATTGTGACGCTGTACTATCTATTACAGGTTTTAATTATGTTTCGTTAGTTAAAACAGGATATGAATGATTTACAGTTTCCGCATAATACATCACACGTGTATAATATGCTGTGACGAGTGTTGTTAGACTTGAGAACCTGCGGTGTATATCTTTATTTTTTTTCAAATAACTTGGAAAACCATACAAACAAATTATGTTTGATTATGTATTTCATTCTCTATATGAAATTCGTATAATTTAATATTTTAATTAAACACGGTGGTCTTATTGTGCACTTTTTGTTCACATTTATTATTTGTATCCGCACGTTGGTCTCATATTTAGCTTCACTGTTGTATCCACGCGTTGATTATTCACCATTTGTATCCATGCGGTGCTCTCGTATTACACTTCCATGTTAACTATTAACAATTTTTATCCACACGATGATCTCGTATTACACTTCCCTGTTGACTATTAATTACCCACGCGGTGGTCATGTATAACACTTCCCTGTTGACTGTTTACTATCTGTATCCACGCGGTGGTTTCGTATTACACTTCCCTGTTAATTATTCACAATCTGTATCCACGTGGTGGTCTCGTATTACACTTTCCTGTTGACTAGTCACTATTTGTATCCACGCGGAGGTGTAGTATTACACTTCCATGTTAATTATTCACAATCTGTATCTACGCGTTGGTCTCGTATTACACTTCCATGTTAACTATTCACAATCTGTATCTACGCGTTGGTCTCGTATTACACTTCCATGTTTACTGTTAACTATTTGTATCCACGCGGTGGTCTCGTATTACACTTCCATTTTTACTATTCACTATCCGTATCCACACGGTGATCTCAAATTACGCTTACCTGTTAACTATTCTCTATTTGTATCCTCGCGATGGTCTCGTATTACACTTCCCTGTTGTCTATTCACTATATATATCCACGCAGTGGTCTAATATTACGATTCCCTGTAACTATTCACTATATGTATCCACGTGTGGTGTCGTAATATTCTTCCGTGTTAACTATTCACTATCTGTATCCAAGCAGTGATCTCGTATTACATTTCCCTGTTTACTATTCACTATCCACGTGGTGGTCTCGTATTGCGCTTTCCTGTTGACTATTCACTATCAACGCGGTGGTCTCGTATTACGCTTCACTGTTGACTTTTCACTATCCACGTGGTGGTCTCGTATTGCGCTTTCCTGTTGGCTATTCACTATCCACGCGGTGGTCTCGTATTACGCTTCACTGTTGCCTATTCACTATTTGTATCCACTTGGTGGTCTCGTATTACACTTCTGTGTTACCAATTTACAATGTGTGTCTATGCGGTGGTCTAGAATTACGATTCCGTTTTGACTATTCACTATCTGTATCCACGCGGTGGTGTAGTATTACACTTTCCTGTTGACTTTTCATTGTTTTCCCTCATTCTTTGAAACTTTGGGTCATTTGTCCCCTATGTGATGAGACACATCCCGAGCGACTAACTAAAGCTGGTGTTCATTAAATGAATATGTTACTTTTTACAATTTCTAGTTAAATAAACAGTTCATGCATAATTCACAAATCACCATTCGGTAGCAACTATATATTAAATGACAACTAGGTAAAATAGCATCCACGAGGCGATCAATGAATGTATGACATTTCCAAAAAAACTGTGTTAAGACATGTATACGAACGCGTAGCACTGTATAGTACACTATCAGAGTAAAGTGTGTGCGATATTATGTTATATTGATCCGGTCCATCAGCAGACAGACACTATGACTAACCGATAACCTTGGTCATATTCGATACTTGCTTTTCCGTTAATACAGGAAAAAATAGTCTTGCTCGTATTCTATACTTGCTTTTCTAAATGACAAACGTCTTGACAATTTCTTATTTAAAAACTATTGTAACGGAATTCTAATAAAGTTTCTGATTGGTAAATACATTCATACTACTATGGTGAGTTTCATAGTATTTTAAAACAATTTGGATTTTTTTATTTTAGAATCATGTTAAGATATGTTTATTATGCTCATTTTTATTTATCTAAGCCAATATATCAGCAATGTCTTTCTTCGGAATTAAATAGATCTTATTTTTATTAACCGTTACAGCGGTGTGTTTGCCTCGGCAACTTAAATATTACTTCTTGTTCCATTTATTCTGTCAAGACGCTTGTTTTTAAGAAAAGTAAGCGTCGAGGATGATCAAAATCACACAAAAAAGTTTAAAACCGAAAGTAATTATAAAATGCGGATGGCTAAGACAAACACGCCACCAGTATGGCTAATGTTTTAAATGTAAAGAAAATATTTCATTTTTATAAGGCATTGAATATATTATCTTATACGTTAGACATATGTCACCTAAAACGATCACTGGTCTCGTATTTTAAGCTTAGTGTTTCATTAAAAGCACACCTATTTTGCCCTGTTTTCAGTATCCTTTTGCCAGTCACAAAATACCATTTTCAGGAGGAAGAAGTGATGTGAATTCAGGTTTTCAGGATGTTCTCAAGTCGACAATTCACAGTGGAGCGCGTGGTCCAGTGATAGAGTACTGAACCCATGATTGAAGGGTTGCGTGTTCGACACTCGGCAACTGCTATGTGTGGTGTCCTTGAGCAAGACACCTTTTCCGCATGTGCTTAGTACTGATTCTAACCAGGAAGACTTCAATCGTGATTTGCCTAAGTCGAAGTAAGATGAATACGTTTAAACTAAACTAACAAATCTTTTTATTTACACAAACATTTAAGAAACTGTTCACTGCCAAGTCAATACTACTTACCAGCGTTCGCCTGGTCGCCCCTATCCATGTAAGCGAAATGTGTTCTATAGATAGTAATGCAATTAATGGTTGTCTGGTGTTTCTGAAAAATGTTATAAACAGTCGATTGGGGTAGGAAAATTAGCAACCTTTGAAATAAAACTGCTAGAAAAAACATTTCCATAGATGTTTGGGTAGTAGTTACTGATAAACACTTTAAACAGAATTTTCTTAGTAAAGAAATGGCCATAATTCAACCTAATATATCTTCTTTCATCCGACCACTAAACACTCCCTGTGTATGTTTACGTCTCACATACCAATTAATTTTGTACTGTTCTACAAATAAAGACATGCACTTCTGGAACACTGGATACATTACCAATGGTTCTAAAGTGCCTTATTCCCATAGATAGCCCTCTGTTGGTCCAACTATGCAGAAAAAACATAGGGTTGACCAGGCTGCTTTTTCGCAATTTCGATGGTTTGATAACACTCCTTCATTTTTGTCAATTCTGCCCATTTGTTGCAGTGCATCACTACGCATCTTTAAACTGTTATAGCATCATCAAACAGTTCTCAATGTCATCCAAACTTCGCAACAATCATGAAAATGTTCCAATGTTCCCATATGCACAAAGAAATATGACATTTTATGCATTTTTAACAAAAAAAAAGCCCAGCCGCTTTACACAGCTCTTATTTCTTTGGCGTAATAATCTTGCTACCGTCATGTAAGGGAGGTAATTCTTCAGTGAGACCTTTATTACTTATTTCACGGGTTAATTGTCAAGTTTACATATCAAGAATAATATATAAGCCTGGGCTGTACGTTTATTACGTGTTGCAATTATGTTATGATAAAATAGAATATTGAGACCGGCAGATAGGATGATCTTAGGTTAGAAGATAGAAAATGCCAATTTTGTAATACAGTGGGGGATGAAAGTCATGTAATTTTAGAATTTCATCTTTGAAATGATCTTAGAAATGCTTTATCTAAAAAAGCAGCTGCAATTGATGATATTTTTTATAATCTTTCATGTTTATTTTCCCACTCATCTTTGATTAGTGTCTGTGCCAAAACCTGTTTTAATATATTACAAAGACGTGCATCTTACCTTTGTAAATAATGCATTTGTTTGTTTTATATGTATAATGTTACCTTTTTATCAACTCCTTTGTGTTTGCTGCAAATTAGTTCTTTTCTGATTTGATCAGAGGTGATACTCGCTACTTTAAGATATTTTTTTATATGGAGCAACTGTGGTTTTTCTTGTGAGAGTTTTAAAATTGTGTTCATCACACTTTAAAGAAATATATTTGCAGCACTACACATAGTCTTATTATGTGAATAGTTAATTGTCTTTTACATTGTGAGATAGTCTCTTGTAATTGCTATGTTGAATGGCTATGTACTTATATTGTATAATATTAGTGTTATTGCGTTGTATATAGATGAGACTGAAATAAATAAAGATTACTTGTACGTTGATGCTTATGATGTTCATATGAACCAAAGTGCATATAAAAGAATTTGAAGATTTGAAGATTTTAATGCATGAATTAATCATTGAAGGAAAACATGAGATATAAACAAATAAGCAAACAGGATATACTTGATAATACATTATAAACATGTTAAGTACACACAAATCTATTAGTTTTTACACATTTAATTGCTATAATCAATTAGGTTTCTAGAGTTTATACATAAAACAAAAGTTTAAACTATTTTCACGTAATACTTGATAAATAATTTATTGGGCGAATAAACTGATACAATAGTAATTTAAATTTACTAACTTGGCGTTTAGCATATGTGACAGCCGGTTTTACTAAAAATTGACATGTTGTATTTGAAGATAAAAAAGTAATAAAACATCAATAAATAAACTTGATGTTTTCAATATTTATTTCGTAAAAAGCTTACTAAACCATAAACATAAATATAATGAAACAAAATAAAAACAAAAATTAAAAGTACACCATATTTGCACTATATATGAATATAATTGTATTGTTATTATTCATGTAATTGTGTATAATAGATGCAATAAAATATCATTCAAATAAACTACGTAGATATATACTCTTCATCAGTAGAAACCACAGCGGTGGTCTAGTGGTAGAGCGTCCGCCTCGCATGCGGAAGGTCGTAGGTTCGATCCCCGGCCAGGTCATGCCAAAGACTTTAAAAATGGTACTAGAAGCTTCCTCGCTTGACGCACAGCATTTAGAGGAGAGTTCTAGGTCTGGTCGGCCCGGTGTCAGTATAATGTGACTATGTTGGGGTTTCATACCATGTGTCTGCGGCATGATACTCCAGTGTGACAGCGCTCAGAATACTGTCTCAAGTAGTCACCGTCGCCGCGATATGACTGAAAATTGTTGAAAGCGACGCTAAACACCATACAACAACTTCATCAGTAGAGTGAAGTTAGAATTATTCCAAAGAGTCCCTTTAAGAAACACAGCGAGCATTCCCAACTCTGTCTCTATTAGTAACACGTTACATCAATACAGCCAAATTCATACTATACGCGATCTTAATCTTCGACAGAGATGTTTTGCTTATTGTTTCAAAATAACTAAGGGGCTTTTGTCTCCTGGTTCAAAATCCAACTGTAATACAAGCACACAACTTACTTCCTACTGACATGGCGATTCAATGCATGGTAAACAGCGTTACTATCCTGTCACGGCTACCTCACCCTCTACACAGTGTATGTCTGAATGTAGATATTTAATTGATTTTGCAGTCTCGTGACCAGAAGTAGATATGATCGGTATACTTTGTAAGTTTTGATTGACTCGTTGATTAAGATATAACGGATTTCTGAGTGTAATACCAATTTTTACTGTGAGTTTGATAAATTTAATAACAAATGAACACGAATGCGAGTCTTATTTGTGCACGTGTGTGAGCGTGCGTGTGATTGTTTTTCTTATTACAAATACAATTACAAATCGATTTGTTTCGATAATTGTCGTATAAAAGTTTATAAAGGGATATCACAAATTTATAATGTTCCAATTGGACAACATCGGCGAAACATAATACCGAGGGAAGACGGAATTTGCCGAGTATAAACGATTGCTATTGTTAAATACATATAACTTATTTAAATTGGGTTTTGTATTTTTATGGCTTTGTAAGATGCAAAACTGTCTTTCAAAAAAAACATGATAACATTTTATAGTGTAAAAAATGTTTATATCGTTATGAACATGAATATATTACTCTTGAATATTTTAGATGACAGCGTATAACCGAGTCTGTGACTTCTTATTATCTCAGTCGGTTACGCGTTCGAATCCCCGCCCGGCCACAGTCTCCGTAATGATTGATATACGACATTGTGTCTCATTATCATTCGTCTCTCACCGTTGATTCAAGTGGGGGGAAGTTATCAGTTACTTGTGGAGATAAGATGTGCTCGAGTACTGGTTAACCTTTCAGGATCCCAGGAAACAGTGGTTTGGTTAACTTATCGTCTGTAAGTCTCCAATGGCATAAAAATGACGCTAAATATTCAATAAATCAATGATATCAAAATTATCAGATTGAATGGTAAAATAATACAAATCCTCATTTATTCATTAATCGAATACTCAAATGGTATGGTCACGAGTAGCGAAGTAACCATCGAGTATGACAGTTGTAGTGTGTATGAGTGAAAATAAAATTGATTTTTTACTGTTTGTTTTGTAGGAAAATAATTTTTCAAATATAATTCACTGATATTTTTTGTTATCAAAAACTATTAAAAAAGATATATCGTTGCAAAATTTACTGTACAAGAGTGTATTACATATAAACATGCACTAATTACCGCAACTGATATGGAAGCCATTTTAAAAATGTTTGGGTTACAGTGAGGCAGGGTAAACTGCGTAAAGAGAATCACGTGGTAAGTAGGAACAAGGACAGTAACTGATATATAGTGATATTCCTATTTAATCCATTTGACGAAGAATAGATAGGCACCATCATTATAAGTGATCAACAAATATTGGAATAATGGCAGATGAAGAGTGCTAACGATATTTATTAAGAAAAAATAATTTTCATTTCGTCAATAGTGTTTTCACCGTTTTAGCTGTACAAGCTTTTAGTATCAATTATATGGAATACAATTATTTTTAATTTTAGTTTACAAGAACTAAATCTGCATATCTGCAAGATAATATATATTTTGTTCAATCTAATGTCACAGATAATTTGTGGTCGAGGCAAGTTAAAGCAAAGTGGTGGAGGCATGTTGTAACAGTATTTCAACTCAGTAAATATACTCCATTTATTTTTTTCATATTCATGTAATGACTTAAACAGTTGTAGATGTATTTTAATCGTAAACACGTTATATACATGTTTTTGCCTGTTCTAAGCGCATGTTGATCTACAGAAATCTAGACCATGGTGACACAACTATCCAGTTCAAGCGACTGATAGTGAATGCATTTTTTATTTAAAACATTCTGAATGGAAGATGTTCATATTAAGGCATATTTCAAAAGAGATCGTGCTTTTATTATAGCAATTTTACGGTGATTGTAAATGTAAAACTGAAAATACAAGCAGTTTGAAGTTAGTTTGATATTTGTTTTTCTATCTTTTGATATTTAAAGGAGAAACTCTTAAAATTGGAGGTTAGGGTTAGGGCTAGAATTAGGGTAAGGGTTAGCGTTAGGTTCATGATGAATATCGAATATCAAAGATGAATATCAAACTAACTTAACTCTACCGAAAGAAAAAAACACTATATTACCTGCAGATCGTCAGTTTCTGGATGACCATGGGATTTATTCACAAAATAAAAGAGTTATAAGTATATGAAAAAGGTATAGTTATTCTGTTTTAACTTGGATATGTCAACTAAAAATATAAACACTATTCCCCTCAATAACGTTATTGTCTCCATAGTAACTAGCTTCCTTTAAGATTTCCAGACTTTTAAGTTCATTATTCCCTTTGCACTGACTCGTATTATATTTCTGATTGACTTGATATGGAAGTAAATTGACTGCTTTGTGGTCCTTATTTTGATTTTTCATGAGCTATGTTTGCTCAATTTAAACAAAATTATATTTCCATTAAGTGTTTGTTTAATAATTTGAAGAAATGTTCTTTTCAAATTCTGAATGCTAGATGCACACTTGTTTTTAAATATTTAAGAATAATCGAGAGCGCTGTCCTTCCGACAGCTTCTTTTACATTTTCCTCGGTTTCGTTTATTTATGTATAACAGATAATTTGGTATTTTTTCTATTTGTTTCCATGGTGAGATCACGGGGGTTGACATGTGAACAAAGATTCGTGAAGTTACCTTAATCGGTTTTGGAGTTATGACCCGGAAGCTGCAAATCTTATAACTGTGGCTATTTGTTTCCATGGCAACAGAAAAAAAGAGAACTCCCTCAAGTTACTTTGAATGATTTTGTAGTTGTGCTCCGAAACCGGAAAAATTTGTCACTATGCCCCCCTACCCCCCGCCCCCTACCCCCCCCCCCTACCCCCCCCCCCCCCCCCCCCCCCCGGTTTTCGTGTCCGGCCTGTAACTTTGTCATGTATAGTTGGATTGTGTTAAAAGTTGCTACAAATGATCAACCTAGCATGACGACGTGTTGCAAGTAAGACTCACAACCGTACCTCAAAGGTCAAAGTCACACTTTGAGTTTGTTTCATAACACTTGAAGTCTGGGTGAGATTTCGTGTCCGGCCTGTAATTTTGTCGCGCAGAAATGGATTTTATAAATATTTGCTACAAATGATCAACATAACATGACGACATGCTACGAGTAAGACCCACATCCGTACCTCAAAGGTCAAGGTCACACTTTGAGTTTGTTTGACAACACTTTGAGTCTGTGTGAGACTTCATGTCCGGCTTATAACTTTGTCATGCATAAATAGATTTTGTTAATACTTGCTACAAATTATCAACCTAAAATGATGCGCATTACAACGAGACTCCCACTTCAAAGGTCAAGGTCACAATTTAACTTTGTTTGATGACACTTTCAGTCTGAATGAGATTTCGTGTCCGGTCTGTAACTTTTCACCTATCGATTAATATCATAAATACTTGGTTCAATTCATCAGCATGACATGATGACGTGTCACATATAAGATCCACATGCGTACTTCAAAGGTCAAGGTCACACTTTGACAACACCTAAAATCTGTGTGAAATTTCGTGTCCTGCCTGTAACCTTGGCATGAATAGATGGATTTTATAAATACTTGCTACAAATAATCAACATAACATGACGACGTGTTGCGTGCAAATCCAGACTCCAACTTCAAACACCAAGGTCACCATTTAACTTTGTTTGACAACACTCTCAGTCTGTTTGAGATTCCGTGTCTAGTCTGTAACTTTGTCACCTATGGATAAATTTAAAAAAATACTTGGCTCACTTGATCAACATGGCATAATTAAGTGTCGCATGTAAGACTCAGAACCATTCCTCAAAGGTCAAGGTCACACTTTCAATTTGTTTGATATTGCGTGTCTGGTCTGTAACTTTGTCTTTAAATTTGCTCAATTGATCAAGATAACATTACGACGTGTCTCACGAAAGACCTAGAACTGTACCTCAAAGGTCAAGGTCACACTTTGAGTTTGTATGACAACCTCCTGTAATTTTATCAGACATGGATGGATTTCAAAACTATTTGATCAGATGTCAAGGTTACACAAAGGTCAAACTCGCGCTTTAATGAAAAAAAAACATGAAATTGTGTGTCTAGTCTGAAACATCAGTCCATTACTCTTGATATTCATGAATACATCGCTACCAATCATAACATATATTGTTATTTTCGCAGACCATTTGGGGGCATGCGACTCTTACCAGCGACATTTCTTGTTTTTACTATGTTTTGATGGTAACAGAAAAAATATGTTGAAAATGAAAACTCCCTCATAGCAAAATGCACTACTACAACTCATCGTTGACATGTATACAAAATTTCGTGATGTTACCTTGAACAATCTTTGAGTTGTGCTCCGGAAACGGTGAATTTTGTCATTTTGGCCATTTTTTTCATGGTAACAGAAAAAAAAATGTTGACAATAAAAACTCACTCATAGCAAAAACGCATTACTAGGCCTCCAGGTTGACATGTGTACAAAGTTTCGTGAAGTTACCTTGAATGGCTTTGTAGTTGTACTCCGGAAACGTAAACTTTTGCAATTTGGCAATTTGTTTTCATAGCAACAGAAAACATATTGAAAATTAACTCCCTCATAGCAATTATATCCTAAGCCAAATTCTGAAATGTTTCGTCATTCGTTTGCTTATTAAGGCTCTTGTTTGTGGAACTTTATTCCATCATATATTGAAAATGCAAATTATATCAATTAGTTTGTATTGATATTTTGAGGGCTTCAAGGAAGATTGATTTCATTGAGATCTCTCGTTTATAAAAGTCATATCATTATTACTATTATTGTTATTGTTGTTGTTGTTTTTATTACAAAATGCACTTCTAGACCCGCTGGCTGACATATGTACGCGCGCTCGCGCGCGTGCGTGCGTGTGTGCGTGTGTGCGTGTGTGCGTGTGTGCATGCGTGCGCGTGTGTGTGCGTACTGAAGTATTACACGATCTTCGACGCTTGTTAAAGACAAACGACGTTTGGAATATGATCAAGACTACGAAAATCTAAAATATAATTACACAGCTTGTGTCGTTACTAACGTACACCAACGGGCACGGTCGATAGCGCGTCTGTCTATAAATCAAGGGGTCGTGAGTTCGAATTCCCGCCCGGCAATAGTTTCCGCAAGGATTGATATTCAACATTACGTCTCAGTATCGTTTGTCTCTCGCCGCTGATTTAAGTGGGAATGTTATCAGTCACTTGCAGAGATGGGTATTTTCACGTAATGATCGTCTGTTAGCCATGAATGACGTACAATTGCACTTAATACTCAAACAAACAAATTACAGTGCACCGATGGCGATCCACTTTAAAAATATTTTAAAACGGTTATTTTAAGTCAAACGGAAGGATATGAAAATTTTCTTCAAAGACATATGCCAATATTATTCTAAGTTCAATGATACGCTGCAATACTATTTCGTAAAATTAATTGTTTAACTTTAGACACCGTGTGCGATTCACTGTAGAGGAAACCAGGACAAGTCGGAATGAAATTTGCATTAATCACAATGTATGCTTATTTGTTTTACATACATCCACGTATTATATGCACACCATAAGTATCTGGCTTCTCTTGTCATTTAAGTTTAACGATTTTATGCTAATATAATTGGTTGTTTCACAAAATGACACAAATGGCGAACTGAAATGTTCCAATTTGCCCAAGCATTTGGGTTAGTTGGAACATTGGAACGAACTTGTTTTATAGTAAATTATAACCCAAATTAAATTTTAAAAAAAGATCTGAGACTATTAAACATTAAATTATTCAAACAGATTTTACACAAAACATTTTAAGATTGAGATCAGTGTGTTACATTCTAACATATACCTTAAGTAAATTTTATTTTATCCACGAAAATGTTATACACTTTACAGCAGATAAATAAGGTTCATTCGTGTTTGCTCGTTAGCTCCCGCGTGACTGGAAGGGTTTTATATAGCGAGGCACAATTGTTCTAATAAGGCGGGTTTTTTTTTTTTACAAATATCCGAACTATTACGGTATGTGTTAGTTTGGGACAAATATCGAATTATACATGTTGGTGTAAGAGTCCACACAAGATGAAAAAAGCTATTATGGTTGTTTAACTACTGTTAATGTTTGGTTAAGGTCAAGTGAAAAAAAATGCGAGTATAAGGGTGCACATAATGTCAGATAATACTTTGAATACCAATATATTATTCATACAAGGCCAATAGACCGTTCGGTCAGTTGAAAAATGTGTCTAAGATCAGCGCCTGTTTAGTAAATATCCAGTGAAAAATACGGTTGCTGGAGCTGCACATAAGGTCAGATAGGGCAATATGTGACAATCAAAGGGCCGTAAACCATACATAAATGATTTAATTTGGCAAATTCAAGAATGTGTATGAGATATAATTATTATCAAATAAATATTGTGTAGCTTTGGTGAAGATCAACTGAAAACTACGGTTGCTAGAGTATACATTCTAATGAAATTATTGACAATTCAAGGGCCATAATTCAGAAAAATAATAGCTGATTGCACCTGTTAAAAATGCATGCACGTTACATTTCGTCTCGGTCACGTCTCTGTGGTTCATCAGACACAAACATATTATTTGGTGTTCTTAGGTCGGATAGCTTTTAAATCAAGAAATAGCTTGTTTAACGCTATATTCTAACTATGGATATTTTCGATAATGGAAACAGTGATCGGCCTACTTAATTAACATATCCTAGTTAAAACAACATAACTATACCTTTTTCATATACTTTTAATCCTTTTATTTTGTAAATAAATCCCATGGTCATCCGGAAACTGACGATCTGAAGATAATATAGTGTTGTTTTTTACGGTAGAGTTAAGTTAGCTAGATATTCGTCTTTGATATTCGATAATCATCATGAATCTAACGCTAACCCTTACCCTAATTCTAGCCCTAACCCTAACCCTAACCTTCAATTTGAAGAGTTTTTCCTTTAAATATCAAAATATAGAAAAAACGAATATCAAACTAACTTCTAACTGTTTTTGTATTTTCAGTTTTACATTTACAACCATCAATAAAAGCCGTAAAATTGCTTTAATAAAAGCACGATCTTTTAAATATGCCTTTATATGAACATCTTCCATCTGTCCATCACAATGTTTTAAAGAAAATGTATTCACTATTGGTCGCTTGAACTGAATAGTTGTGTCACCATGGTCTAGATTTCTGTAGATCAACATGCGCTGATACCATGCATATACATGCATATAACGTGTTTACGATTGAAATACATCTACAAATGTTTAAGTTTATTACATGAATATGAAAAAAATAAATGGAGTATATTTACTGAGTTGAAATATTGTTACAACATGCCTCCGCCACTTTGCTCTAACTTGCCTCGACCACAAATTATCTGTGACATAAGATTGAACAAAACATATATTATCTTGCAGATATGCAGATTTGATTCGAGTTAACTAAAATTAAAGATAATTGTATTCCATATAATTGATACTAAAAGCTTGTACCCCTAAAACAGTGAAAACACTATTGACGAAACGAAAAATATTTTTTCTTAATAAATATCGCTAGCACTCTTCATCTGCCACCATTCCAATATTTTTTTATTATAAATAATGATGGCGCCTATATATACTTCGTCAGATGGATTAAATAGGAATATTACTATATATCATTTCCTGTCCTTGTTCCTACTTACCCCGTGTTTCACATTACGCGATCTACCCTGCCTCAGTGTATCCCAAACATTTTTAAAAATGAAACTGTACTACAACAATCGGATAGAAGGCGCCATGCGTGCAAAAGTTGACGTTTTCTGATTTTTCTGCGGACAAAAGGCGTCATGCGGACAAAAGGCGTCATTTTTCTTAATTTTCTGCGGACAAAAGGCGTCATGCGGACAAAAGGCTTCATTTTTCTAAATTTTCTGCGGATAAAAGGCGTCATGCGGACAAAAGTCGACGTTTTTCTATTTTTTTTTTGCGGATAAAAGGCGTCATGCGGACAAAAGGCGTCGTTTTTCTTTTTTTCTGCGGACAAAAGGCCTTATGCGGACAAAAGGCTTCATTTTTCTAAATTTTCTGCGGATAAAAGGCGTCATGTGGACAAAAGTCGACGTTTTTCTAATTTTTTCTGCGGATAAAAAGCGTCATGCGGACAAAAGGCGTCATTTTTCTTTTTTTCTGCGGACAAAATACCTTATGCGGACAAAAGGCGTCATTTTTCTAAATTTTCTGCGGATAAAAGGCGTCATGTGGACAAAAGTCGACGTTTTTCTAATTTTTTCTGCGGATAAAAAGCATCATGCGGACGAAAGGCGTCATTTTTCTTTTTTTTCTGCGGACAAAAGGCCTTATGCGGACAAAAGGCTTCATTTTTCTAAATTTTTTCCGGATAAAAGGCGTCATGTGGACAAAAGTCGACGTTTTTCTAATTTTTTCTGCGGATAAAAAGCGTTGTGGACAAAAAGCGTCAAGCGGACAAAAAGCGCCTGCACAGCTGGCAACACGATCAGTAAGTGTCACTGAGTATTTCGTATATTGCTGAAAATGGCCCATATTGAATTGTTTATGGCAACATAATCAGTGATTATATGGCTGTAATAAGGGAATCTGCGCTGTCTGTCTGTCTGTCTGTCTGTCTGTCTGTCTGTCTGTCTGTCTGTCTGTCTGTCTGTCTGTCTGTCTCTTACTGTATGTATAAACATCAAATCTTAATGAAATATAACCCCAAAAGTAAAGGGACTGTAGGGAGAAAGTGGGGGTTCCAGCGTATTAAAACTTCACCTAACAAATACATTTTGAGTGTCCAGCTGCCGACTGATAATGACGCCATTGCAGTTGTAAGCATAAGTATGCAAGTATAGTGTTCTGGCTCATATCAGCCTTCTATCATTCAATGATATGCAATGAAGTGATCGAGGTCATGATTGTTTCTTTGTCACGTGATGTGTGGTGTAATGTAGCTTTGAGCGCTTGAGTTAATAGAAAACCGACGTAAAATGAGTTTTAACGAAATAAGATTATACAAAATTTGACAATAGATATATCATTAGATATAAAATGAAAGTAATTTATTTGGATAGAAAATTAGGTTGATCATTTTTTTAATTTTATTCTTGGTTTATAAATATTGTATGTTATTATCATCTCAATTTTAATGTTGTTTGTGATCTGAAATGGAGGGTCGTGACTTATGTAAAAATGTGTGACCTAACCCGTTTACTTTTATTTAACACAAATGAAATATGTCTGAGTCAATCTACCGAGCAGTTGAACTTATGCAACATTTCTTTTTTTTTTATAATATGCTTAAGTATCTACTGTTTATAAATATATTTTAGAGAGAAGCCTTTCTGTTACAACAGTAGCTCTGAAATGGAACATATGCCTGAAGTAGATAGCGACAAGGCTGCCTTCCGCTATTGGGATATGCCACATCAATCAAATAGTATACAACCTATTTAGCGGTCAATGGTTAAAATTAATTATCCAAGGAAAATGACTATTGACCAAAAGCAGGAAACTATTGACCAAGACGCAATCGAAGTTAATAGGTCACTGCTTTGGGTCAATAGTCATTTTCCAAGAATAAATAATTTTAATCATTACATATCATTATGAATGCTTCAATCTGATTGGTTGAATCCCGAACTAAACAAGTCAAGTAAAATTAACTATTGACCACTTTTTCCTTCAAAAATGAACTATTGACCATTTATTATGTCGAAACCGGTTCTGTCAGGTTACCGAGTCAATAGCACAAATGAAACCTTCTCCCGTTTTCATGCTGATAGTCATTCAAACTCCATTAAATTTTGCTCTACTCGATAAAACAACAGTTAAACTGAACTGTTTATAATATTCCGTAGATTAAAACTGATTCTGAAGTCGCACTTTTTTAACGCTAAAATATAATTAAACCATTTTCCACAACTGACATGTTTTTATAATGACGTCAGGTTGTATACGTATTGACGTTGATGACGTTATTTTGATCAAGAGCGGATTCAGAATGTAGCTCAGTACCGGTTTCGACAGAATAAGTGGTGAATAGTTCATTTTTGAAGGAATAAGTGGTCAATAGTTCATTTTATTTGGCTTGATTAGTTCGGGTTTCAACCATTCAGACTGAAGCATTCATTTTTATATACGACAATACGTTTTACATACATATGTATACACCACTAAGGCCATAATGAATTAATTACTAGATTATCATCCAAGTCAACCCCCTAGTTTGCATGCCGGACGGCATATATATAAATTCCATTCTGCCCCTTTTTATGAAAACAATGGATGGGAATCTAGTAATTAATTTATAATGGCATAATCATGAAATGACTTTAGTACACGTAAATGTAAATGAAATTGTTGTTCAACTGATATTATATTACGAAACCTGGACAACCATTGTATATCCATAGATAACATCTTACATCATTATAACAAAGTAAACCATGTGATTCTAAGGTTTTCTATTTATTCTTAATTAGCCGCATTTAACATAGGTGATTGTGTATACCTCCTGAGTGGACACTAATATTGCACGAGACGTCTCAGTACTAAGCTATTTTATTATATCATAGGTACAAAAATGTCGATGACCTAAACAAATCTTATCTTTTCGTTCACATACAGCTATCAACAGTGCAGAGGTGTGGTTTTCCTCTTGCCCGGAACACTACATTTGGAAATTTGTATGCCTTGACAACGCTCTTCTTAAACACTGCCCCTTGCACCAAGCTTTTGTAATTCTGATTGTGCCTAATGTCGATGACAAGTCTGAAGCAGACGAATTACCTTTGATGGGAATAGCAAATACGGGACTGACAATCGGAGGTCATCTTAACGTGCAGACTTACAATAGCCACGTAAAGAACAGTAAGTTATTTTTACGTTTGACGATCACGAATACAAATGCATGGCTGTGTGAGCATTTTACTTTGTCCAAAAACAATCCATTCAATAATATAAGCAATATAAATCAAATTAGGAAGACGTATGCACATTTATTAAAGACCGCAAGTACTTTGATTTGTGTTCAGTATTTACTGGCTTAAACGATATGTCAACTAATTTCAGAAATGACTTAACATTACTATCGAATACCAAGCAATCTTATCTTAGCTGAATATAAAGTTTATTGTTTTATTCTAAACATGCTGTTTTAGTTTTAATTTGTTATATTGATTTCGATTATACTATTGTGGTATATGCTTCGTCTACAAGCTCTCGACGTTGTTTTTTTTTGCAAACGGCCGTTCCAATATGCATCCCCGTTGTGGCGTTTTCTGCATCCTGGTCCGGATAGCTTAGTCGGTAGCGCGTCCGACTATCAATCCAAAGAGTCATGAGTATGAATCCTTGTCCGGCCACAGTCTTCGTGATGAGAACATTACGTCTCATTGTCATTCATCTTTCATAGCTGATTCAAGTGAGAAAATTAGCAATCACTTGTGAAGGTGGATGTGCTCGAATACTGGTCCAGGATCCCAGGTTCGGAACTTTAACGGCATACACTGAGGCTAAATATTTAAACATTCAAACAAAATATTCCGCTGTATATGTGCAGCGGCCTGACTTTATTCGTTCGATGCATTATTTGTGACAGTATTATCTTGTCATTTTAATACCTCGTCTCCTGTTTACATAAACAAGGTGTAAAGAAAGTTCGTAGACATCAGCAAAATATGTTTTACTTCTTTAAGTAACTCCCCAAGTTTGTCCATTACATATACTTAAGATTCAGTATACCGCAGCGGTGAAAATTAACTCAACAATCAATTCGTTACCCCACCCTGTTTTTTCACCATATACTCGATGTAAATCTAAATGTGATCAATATTTGCACTTTTACAAAAAAAGCATTACATACATTCAGTTCCAAATAGTGTTACTATATAAAATATTTATAAAGATACCAAAAATTAACGCTGGCATTCTACATTAATCGATATATCTTGAAATCTTTACAGACATATATTCGGATGGTCCAAATCGGTACCATCTTGATCAAGGGGAGATAACAATGTTACTTCCTTAAGGGGTAGAGTTCCAGGCTGTTTCCTAAAATGTATATTTTAAAACATTTGGGGAATCCACAGTGGTTGATAGATAAAAAGAAAGAACACGGATTGCCTCACCTCTACTTTTGTGACGATCCCCGATATTATGTGTTTCTTTCTTCAACACCTCCGCAAATATCGAACAAGTGTTAAAAAATTCAATATTTGGTATGTTTTATTATCGTTATAGATAATACTTTAAAAGTGTTGGGCATACTATAAGTTCTGATTGTACAGCACATTTATTTTGAAACTGTTTGGAACTATTTTGTCGGTCGGAGGAAACAGTATAACAAAGGTTATAGAACAAAATTATAAATGCGCCTCACGATGACTACAGAAGGCATCGTTACGCTCGCTCACGTTCCAAAATGAAAGTGACACTAAACACTTTAGTAGTTTACTACTACAGTAGACATAGTACCACTACATATGTATTACACTCTATGGTGGTTATCACAGGGTCTCCTAGCGGTGTCTCTATACAAATACAGATACAAACATAAGTAAAATACCTACAGTGGACATAGTACCACTACATATGTATGACACTCTATGGTGGTTATCACTGGGTCTCCCCGCGGTGTCTCTATAAAAATACAGATACAAATATAAGTAAAATACCTACAGTGGACATAGTACCACTACATATGTATGACACTCTATGGTGGTTATCACAGGGTCTCCCCGCGGTGTCTCTATAAAAATACAGATACAAACATAAGTAAAATACCTACAGTAGACATAGTACCACTACATATGTATTACACTATATGGTGGTTATCACAGGGTCTCCTAGCGGTGTCTCTACACAAATACAGATACAAACATAAGTAAAAGACCTACAGTGGACATAGTACCACTACATATGTATGCAACTCTATGGTGGTTATCACAGGGTCTCCCCGTGGTGTCTCTATAAAAATACAGATACAAATATAAGTAAAATACCTACAGTGGACATAGTACCACTACATATGTATGACACTCTATGGTGGTTATCACAGGGTCTCCCCGCGGTGTCTCTATAAAAATACAGATACAAACATAAGTAAAATACCTACAGTAGACATAGTACCACTACATATGTATTACACTCTATGGTGGTTATCACAGGGTCTCCTAGCGGTGTCTCTACACAAATACAGATACAAACATAAGTAAAAGACCTACAGTGGACACAGTACCACTACATATGTATGCAACTCTATGGTGGTTATCACAGGGTCTCCCCGTGGTGTCTCTATAAAAATACAGATACAAATATAAGTAAAATACCTACAGTGGACATAGTACCACTACATATGTATGACACTCTATGGTGGTTATCACAGGGTCTCCCCGCGGTGTCTCTATAAAAATACAGATACAAACATAAGTAAAATACCTACAGTAGACATAGTACCACTACATATGTATTACACTCTATGGTGGTTATCACAGGGTCTCCTAGCGGTGTCTCTACACAAATACAGATACAAACATAAGTAAAAGACCTACAGTGGACACAGTACCACTACATATGTATGCAACTCTATGGTGGTTATCACAGGGTCTCCCCGTGGTGTCTCTATAAAAATACAGATACAAATATAAGTAAAATACCTACAGTGGACATAGTACCACTACATATGTATGACACTCTATGGTGGTTATCACAGGGTCTCCCCGCGGTGTCTCTATAAAAATACAGATACAAACATAAGTAAAAGACCTACAGTGGACATAGTACCACTACATATGTATTACACACTATGGTGGTTATCACCGGGTCGCCCCGCGCTGTCTCTATAAAAATACAGATACAAACATAAGTAAAATACCTACCGTGGATAAAGTACCACTAGATATGTATTACACTCTATGGTGGTTATCACAGGGTCTCCCCGCGGTGTCTCTATAAAAATACAGATACAAACATAAGTAAAATACCTACAGTGGACAAAGTGCCACTAGATATGTATGACACTCTATTGTGGTTATTACAGGGTCTCCCTGCGGTGTCTCTATAAAAATACAGATACAAACATAGGTAAAATACCTACAGCGGACATAGTACCACTACATATGTATGACACTCTATGGTGGTTATCACCGGGTCTCCCCGCGGTGTCTCTATAAAAATACAGATACAAACATAAGTAAAAGACCTACAGTGGACAAAGTGCCACTAGATATGTATGACATTCTATGGTGGTTATCACAGGGTCTCCCCGCGGTGTCTCTATAAAAATACAGATACAAACATAAGTAAAATACCTACAGCGGACATAGTACCACTACATACGTATGACACTCTATGGTGGTTATCACCGGGTCTCCCCGCGGTATCTCTATAAAAATACAGATACAAACATAGGTAATATACCTACAGTGGACATAGTACCACTAGATATGTATTACACACTATGGTGGTTATCACAGGGTCTCCTCACGGTGTCTCTATAAAAATACAGATACAAACATAGGTAATATACCTACAGTGGACATAGTACCACTACATATGTATGACACTCTATGGTGGTTATCACAGGGTCTCCCCGCGGTATCTCTATAAAAATACAAATACAAACATAAGTAAAATACCTACAGTAGACATAGTACCACTACATATGTATTACACACTATGGTGGTTATCACAGGGTCTCCACGCGGTGTCTCTATAAAAATACAGATACAAACATAAGTAAAATACCTACAGACGTTTTGACGATGACGATCAGTGATATACTGATAATACTCAGTACTGGTTTTACCCGGGAGCGATTCAAGCTCTGAACTTTCATCGCAATCGAACTAAAATAAATTTGTATAAACTAAACAAACATACAATTAATTAATTGTAATTGATTTCGATCAACGATAGTTGTAAAGATGTTTATTTAAATCCGTATATCCAGTAATTAGATTTTCTTTTACATTGATGTCCAACCTACCTTCAATGGACGATCTAAATTCTGAGCAATCATTGGATGGTTTTATAGCATAAAACAGTGAACAACTTTCGTCGTCATTGTCATGGCAACAATCATAATGCGAGTCGTCATTACTTGTTGAATCTCTTTCTAGAAGTAGAGATCTTCCATATGGTGATCTTTCCCCCCCCCCCCCCCCCCCCCCATCCCCGCTCCGTGTATAACAGCCTATGACCACTATAATAACATGTCAAATATTTATGTTGTAATATTGATTTTATATCTAGAAATATATAAATACGTCTTGAATCATTTGAAAGGTAGTGAGTTAGGAGTCAGAAAAGATGTTAATATTTTAATGAACACAGAGCATGTCAGTGTCGTTTATGAATAAAATACGAATTATTTGAAATTTCAAATACGATAAAATGTGACTTAAAACAATATTTTCAAAGGACAAAATATCCATATACTTGAAATAAATCTTGCTCATACTGTTTGATGACCGTCACTTAGTGCTTCGGAGTCTATCTAAAATAAACCAACAATAGGTTATCAATAAACGGATGAAATCAGTCAAAATGAAACATCGGAACTCATTTGTTATGTGACTAAATACATTGCAATTTTAGTGACAAATCTATTTTACACTATCATGGGCGCGTACGCAAAGTTAGAATATCATTCTTGAAAAATCCTGATATAATTCCTTTGAAAAAATGAAAGGTTAGATATAAAGGTTTAGTATAACGTATTAGATTTTTTTCTTTAAACAATTCAATTTTTGTTTTTAACCATATATCCATTAAATTTGCAAGTCTTTATGAGGACAGTCTGTGTCCGCCAATATAATAAAGTTCTACCAAAATATTTCTACATAAGTAAACATCAATAAAATTCCGCCAAAACGTTTCGAAATAAATAAATTATAATAAAGTTCTACCAAAATATTTCTAAATCAATAATTAATAATGAAGTTCTAAAACTTATTTTGAAACAAATGAATAATAATAAAGTTCTACCAAAATATTTCTAACTAAATAAATAATAATAATTTTATATACCAAACTATTTCGGAATAAATCAATGATAATTAAGTTCTCAACTTATTTAGAAATAAATCAATAATTATAATGTTTTAAACCTATTTATATATAAATAAATAGTAATAAATCTTTCCTAAAATATTTCGAAATAAATCAATAATAATAAAGTTCTAACCTTATTTAGAAATAAATAAATATTAATAAAGTTCTAAACCTATTTAGAAATAAATCAATAATAATAATGTTATAAACCTATTTAGATATAAATAAATAATAATAAAGTTCTACCAAAATAAATAAATAATAATTAAGTTCTAAATTTATTTAGAAATAAATAAATAATAATAAATTTCAACCAAAATATTTCGATTTAAATAAATAAAACTAAAGTACTAAAATTGATTTCGAAATAAATAAATAATAATAAAGTTCTAACAAAATATTTCGAAATAAATAAATAATAATAAAATACTTAAACTTATTTAGAAATAAATAAAAATAATAAAGTTCTACCAAAATATTTCGAAATAAATAAATAATAATAAAGTTCTGTGAAAATATTTGAAAATAAATAAATAATTATCAATTTCTAAAAATTATTTATCAATAAATAACTTATAATAATATTCTACCAAAATATTTCGAAATCAATAAATGGTAATAAAGATCTAAAACTTGAAATAGATTAATAATAATTCAGTTCTAAACTTATTTAGAAAGAAAGAAATAATAATAAAATTCTGCTAAAAATTCTCTCAATAAATAATTTTTTTTTAGAATTTAATCAATGATAATAAAGTTATAAACCAATTTAAATAGAAATAAATAATTATCAAGTTCTACCAAAATATTTATCAGCAATAAATAATAATCAAGTTCTAAAATTTATTAAGAAATAAATAAATAATAATAAAGTTCTTCCAAAATATTTCTTATCAATAAATAATAATGAAGATCTAAAAGTTATTTGGAAATAAATCAAAGATAATTAAATTCTAAAATTTATTTAGAAATCAATAAATATGAATGAAGTTCTTCCAAAGTATTTCTTTTCAATAAATGATAATAAAGTTCTAAAAGATATTTAGAAATAAATCAATGATAATAAAGTTCTACCAAAATATTTCGAAATAAATCAACAATAATAAAGTTCAAAACTTATTTAGAAAATAAATAAATAATAATGAAGTTCTACCAAAATATTTCGGTTAAAATCAATAATAATAAACTACTAAAACTTATTTCGAAATAAATAACTAATTATGATGTTCAACCAAAATATTTCGAAATAAATAAATTATAATAATTTTCTAAACTTATTTTGAAATAAATAAATAATAATTAAGATCTAAAACTTATTTATCTATTATTAACTAACAATAATGTTCTACCAAAATATTTCGAAATAAATAAATAAATAATAATAAAGTTCTAAAACTAATTCATTAACAAATAAATAAAAATTAAGTTCTACCAAAATATCCTATTTAGATATAAATAAGTAATAATAAAGTTCTACCAAAATATGTCTAAAATATGCCTTTATTTAGAAATAAATAAATAGTAATAAAGTTGGTAAACTTATTTAGATTGTATTAAAGTTTTTGAAAATAATACAATAACAATAAAGTTCCACCAAAATATTACGATTATATAAAAAGTAATGAAGTTCTACCAAAATATTTCGAGATGAATAAATAATAATAAGGTTCAAAATTTATTTAGAAATGAATAAATAATAATAAAGTTTTAAACTTATTTAGATAAAATAAATGATAATAAAATTCCGCAAATGTATTTCGAAATAAATAAATAATAATAAAGTTCTAAAACTTAGTTAGAAATAAATAAATAATAATAAAGTTCTACTGAGAAATATTTCTAAATAAATCAATAATAATAAAACTCTACCAAAATATTTCGAAATAAATAAATAATAATAAAGTTCTAAAAATTATTTAGAAACTAATTAATAATACTAAAGTTCTAAAACTTAGTTAGAAATAAATGAATAATAATAAAGTTCTACTGAGAAACATTTCTAAATAAATCAATAATAATAAAATTCTACCAAAACATTTCGAAATAAATAATTAATAATAAATTTCTAACAAAAATAAATAATAATCAAGTTCTAAAACTTATTTAGAAACTATAAAATTCTTTGAAAATAATACAATAAGAATAAAGTTCTTCCAAAATAATAATAAAGTTCTCAACTTATTTCAAAATAAATAAATATTATAATTATTATATCTATTACAATTTTTACTATTAATTTTATTATGATTGTTATTATTTCTATTATTTTTATCTATTTCATTATTATTATTGTTATGATTTTTTGTAGTTTTATTATTATTATTATTTCTATTCTATTATTATTATTATTATTCTTATTTTATTATTTTTATTATAATTATCATCATCATCTTCATCATCATCATCCTCATTTTCATCATCATCATCATCATCATCATCATCATCATCATCATCATCATCATCATCATCATCATCATCATCATCATCATCATAACCATCATCATCATTATTATTATTATCATTCATTTCATTTCTTTTGAAAAACAAGTAATTACAACTTATACCAATCACTCTCGAAAACAAAAATGATATCAATTGAACCTGAATATAAATTATAATAGAAATTTTAATATCGATACAGTTTTCTGCTCATTTAGTGTAAAAACGTTAATTTTGCAGCTGCAATTTATTTAATGATGACATAATTAGAATAGGTACTATCTGAGTGAAATAAAAATAATAATATTACCAATAATGCAAATAATGCAAATAATGCAAATAATAATAATAATTATAATAATAATAGCTAAAACGATAACGATAACGATGACGATCAAAATAATAACAATAATAATAATGCTTTTAGTAATATGAATGCTACTACTACTAAAATTAATAATATAATAATAAAATGATAATAATAATTCTAACAATTATATCTGTTAAAAATTTTATTATCAATTTTATTATGATTGTTATTATTTTAATTATTTTGATCATTTTTATTGATTCTTTTATTATTATTGTAATAATTTTTAGTGTTTATAATATTAATTTGATTATGATTGTTATTATTATTATTGATATTATTATTATAAATAATAGTAAAGTTGTACCTAAATATTTCGAAATCAATAAATAATAATAAATTTGTACCAAAATATTTCAGAATAAATGAATAATAATAAAGTTCTAAAACCCATTTCGAAATAAATAAATAATAATTAAGTTCTACCAAAATATTTTAAAAAATTAATATATAATAATAAAGTTCTTAAATTTATTTAGAAATAAATAAAAAATGATAAAGTTCAACCAAAATATTTAGAAATAAATAAAAAAATAATAAAGTTTTGTCAAAATATTTCAAAAATAAATCAATAATAATAAATGTCTGCCAAAATATTTCGATATCAATAAATAATAATAAAATGCTGCCGAAATATTTCGAAATAAATAAATAATAATAAAGTTCTAAAACATATTTAGAAAAAAATAAAATCTCTTCCCAAATATTTCTTTATAAATAAATAAAAATAAAAATCTAAAATTTATTAAGAAATAAATAAATAATATTAAATGTCTAACAAAATATTTTTCAATAAATAAATAATAATAAAGTTCAAAACGTATTTAGAAATGATTCAAAAATAATAAAGTTCTCAACTGATTTAGAAATAAATAAATATTAATGAAGTTCTGCGAAAATATTTCTCAATCACTGAATAATAATGAAGTTAAGACTTATTAAGAAAAAAAAAAAAAATAAATTTCTTCTCAAATATTTTTCAATAAATAAATAATGACAAAATTCAAAACTTATTTAGAAATCAATCAATAATAATAAAGTTCTCAACTTATTTAGAAATTAATGAATAATAATAAAGTTCTACCAAACTTTTTCGAAATAAATAAATTATAATTAAATTTCTTCCAAAATATTTCGAAATACACTAGAAAAATAATGTTCTAACACTATTTATCAATCAATGAATAATAGTAAAGTTCTACCAAAAATATTATGATATAAATAGCTAAAAATATGGTACTACCAAAATATTTCGAAAAAATCAATAAGAATTAAGTTAAAACAAAATTTTTCGAAATAAATAAATAAAAATAAAGTTCCAAACATAGTTAGAAATAAATCAATTATAATAAAGTTGTAAACTTGTTTCAAAATAAATAAATAATGATAAAGTACTAAAACTTATTTTGAAATAAATACAAAAAATGAAGTTCTACCAAAATATTTCGAAATTAATAAATAATCATAAAGTTCAAAATTTATTTAGAAATGAATCAATAATAATAAAGTTCTAAACTTATTTAGATATCAATCAATGATAATCAAGTTTTAAACTAATTTAGAAATGAATCAATAATTATAAAGTTCTAAACTTATTTAGATATCAATCAATGATAATCAAGTTTTAAACTAATCTAGAAATGAATCAATAATTATAAAGTTCTAAACTTATTTAGATATCAATCAATGATAATCAAGTTTTAAACTAATTTAGAAATGAATCAATAATTATAAAGTTCTAAACTTATTTAGATATCAATCAATGATAATCAAGTTTTAAACTAATTTAGAAATAAATCAATAATTATAAAGTTCTAAACTTATTTAGATATAAATAAATAATAATAAAGTTCTACCAAAATATTTCGAATTCAATAAATAATTATAATGCACTAAAATTTATTTAAAAATAAATAAATGATAATAAAGTTCTAAATCTATTTAGAAATAAATAAAGATAAAGTTCTAAAACTTATTTAGAAATAAACAAATAATAATAAAGTTTAAAACTTATTTAAAAAATAAATCAATAATAATAAAGATTAAACTTATCTAGAAATAAATAAATAATCAGCATGCACTTGGCAATACATAATGATTGAGATAATGACATTTAAACATCAAAGTTACTATCAGGCACACCTGCAGCCGGAAATTCGCTGTGTCAACCGGAACCTTGTCGGGATTTGGTATCACCCGTGTATTTAGTACCCTGTACAAGGAACCAAACTTACACATTCATTCACTTTAATTGCCACATCGTTTATAAGACCTTACCATTGGATGTTTTTTAAAAAGAAGCTAACTTGTTTAGTATATGTTAATAACTGACACAACTACCACATCAAATCACAACCAGCATGATTAATAATATATGTAGGCATCTTTATTGCTAAGTTTTGGTAATGCCAGAACGTGCATAATGCGACATTTTAAAATAAGAATTTTATACAAACGGATAAATGCCATTTATCTGTTTGTATAAAATTCTTATTTTAAAATGTCACAGTTTTGTGACGACAGGGTAACGGAGGCATGTCGACCCTTATTTCAATGTCACGGATTAAGTGTTTGTAGAATAGTGCAACCTATACAAATACTGCCATTTACACTTCGGATCTCGCACGGAGGCTGTCTGGCATATAGTACTAGATCATCAAAAAGGAAAGCTGTCGTTAATAGTCATGTTTCGTGCGACTTCCGCTGGCAGTTAATGTACATAATTATAACGAATCATTTTAGGGATAAATTGCCACATTTTTATATTTTAAGTGATGCATGCATACAGCCCATCGAATGATGCGTGTCTTTTTCCCAATGAACTGCCCAAGTTGGAGATTCGGATTAAAGTCTTTCATTATTCTCCATTATTCGTTTTCTATTATCTAACAATATTTAATGGTAAGATAATTATGAACTTGGAAATTTTTCAAACTTTTCGGGATTAAAAAAAAAGTTTTAAATTTATTGCTGTGTCCAGTAAATAATTGACTATATACATAAAAGTATGCCGTGTTTTCCCACATCGGATCGACGTGAATCTGTGACAAAATGTCGACGCGAGTCACTCAACATTGTGACAGAGTCCCCAGGCGGCAGCGAATTGACGTGACCTGATACTATGGACTGATGTGAAATTCGAAAGAAAAGTGTCCGCTACAGGTAACATTTGTGCTTATCACTTTCTTAATATTTTATGAAAATTCACAAAACAAAGACGAACACCGTCTCTGCATGGAGATGAACGTATCGGTTATTAAGTGGAGCGCGTGGTCCAGTGGTAAAACATCAGATCCAGGACCGGAGGGTCGTCGGTTAAATTCAATCCCCCTTACGGTTATGTGTGCAAGACACTGTCTTTCCGCATATGCTTAATACTGGTTCTGCCAAGGAAGACTCTGAGTGTTACTTGTTTCCCAATCGAAGTAAAATAAAAAACTAAACTAAACTGACTAAGTTGCCATGGAAAAGTCGTATTAATTGCAAAAAGTGCTACGTTAAATTTTGCTCAGTGGAAAAGATGAGGTGGTGAAATTTACAAAATAAAATACGCCGTTGCTCTTTTTCCAAAAAAAATATGAGTTTTGCATGGCCAGTTAATACCGAAGGTTCATCTTTTTACAGACACTACGTTCGTTATTGTTTTGTGAGTTTTTCATGAAATGTTAATCTTAAAAAAGTAATCGCAAAAATGTTACCAGAAACCCACTTTTCCTTTGGTTTTTAGTATAATATCACGTGGATTCGCAACTGTAATTAAAATTATTGTAGCAGTGTAGTGTTGTCTTTACAACTTCAGAAGGTAGTTCAAAATAAAACGTTTTATCTTTCATAGAATGGAAAATAGAAGTTCCTACGCAAACTGTAACGTTCTATTTTGAAAAAAATGAGTGATTTCATTGGCTGAGAAAGTAGGATATATCTAAATATAGGTCGTTGATCCCGGCTAAAATACATACATTTATACATATTATATATATTTTTCAAAGGCGCTATAATGAATGGTATATGATTATAATATGTCTGTCTTTTGCACGTTTGTCAACTGTTGACAATTGCCACGCACTACATTTTTAGGAAACACCCACGTTTATGTCCGCCAACATGACCTTTTTATATGACATTCGTTTTATCCGATACTCAGGTTTTATCCCATACAATGATGGCATGTATATTGAGCTGTAAATGACGTGTTTTCAATCTGAAATTGGTTCAAACCGTCACTTTTCCCGAATGCTTGTGGAAACAGCCATATTTTTGTAAACGAAATAATAATACGAAAATAATGGGATCTCCTTACCTCACTGCCCAACCGCGTGCACAAAAATAACAGGAAGTACCGGTTTATCGTATGTAATTAGCACAGAAAATGCGGCGTAGTGACGGGGTGAATGTGTTTTTTTGGTAACTAGTACTTTCCTTGATTACGTTTACAACAGAAATACAAATATTTTACCAAACTTGTATCAGTTTCTTTGTTTAAACATAAAAAAATGACCGAACAAGTGTATCATCAAAACTAGTCTAGTTCAGTTTCATTTGCATCATTAGAAAACCAATCTACTTTTTCTTTACAGGGACGTGTGGCCTTGTTGTGAATTTTATTATACATTTCTCTACCTACATTTCGTTGACACTTTATATTTTCAAAGTTTTCGCTTTTCTCCTGAATGACTATCTGATAATTTGTGTATTTGTCTATTTGGTTGTCACGGACATTCTTGTAATACTACGTATTTCTGATTTCTCCTATCTTTAGTGACGAAATCTTATGTTGGGTTCTAACACACCAACTCAGTGGTAAGAGGTAAGAAGTCGCCAAATGTCAGCACCACCCGGACACAGAGGACTTTGTTATCTTTTAGTTAACATTTATCACAATCGTTTAAAAAACGTTTCATTTGTCACAGCTTTGAGTCAATGTTGTTTAAAATGTAACAAACTTCCCGCGACAGGGTCACAGCTGTTATAATGTTCAAAACTTAACAGTGTCATAGATTTAACGCTAGAGGGTCAAAGCTGCTATAGTATGTAAACGTAAACAGTGTCACAGATTTCCCGCTACAGGGTCAAAGCTGCTATAGTATGTAAACGTAAACAGTGTCACAGCTATCCCGCTACAGAGTCACAGCTGCAATAATATGTAAAGTAGACAGTGTATCAGATTTCCCGCTACAGAGTCACAGCTGCTATAGTATGTAAAGTAGACAGTGTCTCAGATTTCCCGCTACAGGCCACAGCTGCTATAATATGTAAACGTAAACAATGTTACAGATTTCCCACTCCAGGGTCACAGCTGCTATAATATGTAAACGTAAACAGTGTCACATATTTCCCGCTACAGGGTCACAGCTGCTACAGTATGTAAAAATAGAGAGTCTCAGATTTTCAGCTACAGGGTCACAGCTGCTATAGTATGCACGTAGCTAATGTCACAGATTATCGGCTACAGGGTCACAGCTGCAATAGTATGTAATGTAGACAGTTTCCCAGATTTTCCGCTACAGGGTCGCAGCTGCTATATAATGTTAACGTAAACAGTGTCACAGATTTCCCGCTACAGGTCACAGCTGCTATACAATTTTAACGTAAACAGTGTCGCAGATTTCCCGTAACAGGGTCACAGCTGCTGTAGTATGTAAACGTCAACAGTGTTGCAGATTTCCCGCTACAGGGTCACAGCTGCTATAGTATGTAAACGTAGATAGTGTCATAGATTTCCCGCTACAGGTCACAGCTGCTATACTATGTTAACTTAAACAGTGTCACAGATTTCCCACTACAGGGTCACAGCTGCTATACTATGGTTAAGTACACAGTGTCTCAGATTTCCCGCTACAGGCCTCAGTTGCTATAATATGTAAACGTAAACAGTGTCACATACTTCCCGCTACAGGGTCACAGCTGCTATAGTATGTAAAAAAGACAGAGTCTCAGATTTTCAGCTAAAGGGAAACAGCTGCTATAGTATACACGTAGATAGTGTCACAGATTTCCCGCTGTAGGATCACAGCTGCTATAGTATGTAAAGTAGAAGGTGTCCCAGATTTTCCGCTACAGGGTCACAGCTGCTATAGTATGTTAAAGTAAACAGAGTCACATATTTCCCGCTACAGGTCACATCTGCTATACTATGTTAACGTAAACAGTGTCGCAGATTTCCCGTTACAGAGTCACAGCTGCTATAGTATGTAAACGTAAACAGTGTTGCAGATTTCCAGCTACACGGTCACAGCTGCTTTAGTATGTAAACGTAGATAGTGTCATAGATTTCCCGCTACAGGTCACAGCTGCTATACTATGTTAACTTAAACAGTGTCACAGATTTCCCGCTACAGGATCACAGCTGCTATAGTATGAAAAGTAGAAGGTGTCCAAGATTTTCGGCTACAGGGTCACAGCTGCTATAGTATGTAATGTAGACAGTGTTCATGATTTTCCGCTACAGGGTCGCAGCTGCTATAGTATGTTAACGTAAACAGTGTCACCGATTTCCCGCTACAGCTCACATCTGCTATACTATGTTAACGTAAACAGTGTCGCAGATTTCCCGTCACAGGGTCACAGTTGCTATAGTATGTAAACGTAAACAGTGTTCCAGATTTCCCGCTACAGGGTCACAGCTGCTATAGTATGTTAACGTAGATATTGTCCTAGATTTCCCGCTACAGGTCACAGCTGCTATACTATGTTAACTTAAACAGTGTCACAGATTTCCCACTACAGGCTCACAGTTGCTATAGTATGTAAACGTAAACAGTGTCACAGATTTCCCGCTACAGGTCACAGCTGTTATAGTATGTAAATGTTCACAGTGTCACGGATTTCCAGCTATAGGGTCACAGCGGCTAGAGTATGTAAAGGTAGACAGTGACACATATTCCCGCTACAGGTCACAGCTGCTATACTATGTTAACTTAAACAGTGTCACAGATTTCCCGCTACAGGGTCACAGCTGCTATAGTATGTATACGTAAACAGTGTCACACTGCTACAGTATGTAAGCGTAAACAGTGTCACATATTTCCCGCTACAGAGTCACAGCTGCTATAGTATGTTAAGTAGACAGTGTCTTAGATTTCTTGCTACAGGGTCTCAGCTGCAATAGTATGTAAACGTAAACAGTGTAGAAGATTTCCCGCTACAGGGTCACAGCTGCTATAGTATGCAAACGTAAACAGTGTCGCAGATTTCCCGCTACAGGGTCTCAGCTGCTATAATATGTAAAGTAGACAGTGTCCCAGATTTCCCGCTACAGGGTCACAGCTGCTATAGTATGTAAATGTTAACAGTGTTACAGATTGCCCGCTACAGGGTCACAGTTGCTATAGTATGTAAACGTAAACAGTGTCACAGATTTTCCGCTACAGGGTTACAGCTGCTATAGTATGTAAACGTAAACAGTGTCACAGATTTCCCGCTACAGGGTCAAAGCTGCTATAGTATGTAAATGTTCACAGTGTCAAGGATTTCCAGCTACAGGGTCACAGCGGCTATAGTATGTAAAGGTAGACAGTGACATATATTTCCCGCTACAGGTCACAACTGCTTTACTATGTTAACTTAAACAGTGTCACAGATTTCCCGCTACAGGGTAACAGCTGCTATAGTATGTATACGTAAACAGTGTCACATATTTCCCATTATAGGATCACAGCTGCTATAGTATGTAAGCGTAAACAGTGTCACATATTTCCCACTACAGGGTCACAGCTGCTATAGTATGTAAAGTAGACAGTGTCTTAAATTTCCCGCTACAGGGTCACAGCTGTAATAGTATGTTAACGTAAAAATTGTCACTGATTTCCCGCTACAGGGTCACAGCTGCTATAGTATGCAAACGTAAACAGTGTCCCAGATTTTCCTCTACAGGGTCACAGCTGCTATAGTATGTAAACGTTAACAATGTTACAGATCGCCCGCTACAGGGTCACAGCTGCTATAATATGTAAAGTAGACAGTGTCTCAGATTTCCCGCTACAGAGTCACAGCTGCTATAATATGTAAAGTAGACAGTGTCTTAGATTTCCCGCTACAGGCTCACAGCTGCAATAGTATGTAAAGGTAAACAGTGTCACAGTGCACTAAACTTTCGGCCACACGATATATAGCCGTAATACCGCTGTACTCATGGTGACATACTTGCACTGTTAACGTTTACATACTATAGCAGCAGTGATCCTGTAGCTCGAAATATGTGACACTGTTTACGTTTACATACTATAGCAGCGGTGATCCTGTAGCTTGAAATATGTGACACTGTTAAAGTTTACATACCATAGCAGCTGTGACTCTGTAGCTGTAAAGGGAAATTCATGACACTATCGACGTTTACATACTAAAGCAGCTGTGACACTGCAGCTCGTAATATGTGACACTGTTTACGTTTACATACTATAGCAGCGGTGATCCTGTAGCTCGAAATATGTGACACTGTTTACGTTTACATAATATAGCAGCTGTGAACTGTAGCGGGAAATCTTCTACACTGTCTATGTTTACGTACTAATGCAGTTGTGACCCTGTAGCGGGAAATCTGTGACACTGTTTACGTTAACATATTAAAGCAGCTGTGACCCTGTAGCGGGAAATCTGTGACACTGTTTACGTAAACATACTATAACAGCTGTGACTTGTAGCGGGAAATCTGTGAAACTATTTACGGTTACATACTATAGCTGCTGTGACCCTGTAGCGGGAAATCTGCGACACTGTTTACGTTTACATACTATAGCAGCTGTGACCCTGTAGTGGGAAATATGCGACACTGTTTACGTTTACATACTATAGCAGCTGTGATCCTGTAGTGGGAAATATACGACACTGTTTACGTTTACATACTATAGCATCTGTGACCCTGTAGTGGGAAATATGTGTCACTGTCTACCTTTACATACTATAGCCGCTGTCACCCTGTAGCTGGAAATCCGTGACACTGTTAACGTTTACATTCTGTACCAGCTGTGACCTGTAGCGGGAAATCTGTGACACTGTTAACGTTTACATACTATAGCAGCTGTGACCCTGTAGCGGGAAATCTGTGACACTGTCTACGTTTACATACTAAAGCAACTGTGACCTGTATCGGGAAATCTGTGACACTATCTACGTAAACATATTATAGCAGCTGTGTCCCTGTAGCGGGAAATCAGTGACACTGTCTACGTTTACATACTATAGCTGCTGTGACCCTGTAGCGGGAAATCTGTGATACTGTTTACGTTTACATACTATAGCAACTCTGACCTGTAACGGGAAATCTGTGAAACTATCTACGTTATCATACCCGCTTGGCCACTGCTTGCATTGATTAATTCTAGATGTTTAGCTGCTTTATTTTGTCCAGGCATTGTATGGACAGTATTTTTAGATGTGACAAGAGGTGTTCATCGAAGCGCATAAAAGCTACTGAAGATTTTGTTTTCAGCTCAGTAATACATTATGTCCCTTTAAATAAGCTCCCTTAAAATCATGATATAGTTCTCCGTACATCGAAAAAAAATGACCATATCTAAAAGTCTCATTCTCCACTCACCGCGAAATACTGAATTAGTCGCGTTGATTGCCGTTTTTAAATTAAAAAGTATACTGCATGTACGAGTTCATGATATGTAATATAGGCAAAAAGTAGGGAAGCCGTTGACATCCCTCAGCATCCTGTTGCTTTATGAAGTAAAATACAAACTTTAAAAAAGTATGACGTTTAAGAAGGCACAGAAAATCTCAAATTTCGAAAAGTCAGATTTTATCCAAAATTGTGATCGACGCTAAAATTACCACTCACGGGTATGCGTTCCTGCAAACATATTAACCGTTATATAACGCCAGTAGCAAGGACGGTTCCCGTGCACTCTATATATATTATGCAAAACAAAACAAAAATAGCATGCGAACTGAAAAAAAATCAACAAAAATGAATATGCAGAATGAACCTAAAACATGGATACTTGCAGAACTGCAGAGTTTCAGTAATGTGTATCGTATCACTTAATGTGTCGACTCTTACAACATGAGTGAGCTACAATGGTAGTATTCTATATATGTTTACCGCGTTCTCTTCTGATGATTTCTCCAATGATACTAGTTATTGGCAAACAAATTTGCACAAACTTAATCAATGTTTATCAGTTTAGTCATAAATACCTAAGTTAATTTTAATTTTTTGATTATTTATGTTGGAAAAGTCACTGTTTTGGTTACGTTAGAAACCTAGCAAGTATTCCATCAAGAGGGAATATTCTGTCCTTGTTTTTGTGGAAATGCAAATAATAGTGGAATTATTACATAAACAATGAACATGAGATATATAAACAATCTGTGACGGTATGTAATTGTAATCAGGTTACTGAAACAATGTAGTAGAAAAAACAAGCTATACAAATATAATATAGGTGAGACTGAATTTTTAAATTCGTTGGTTTGAATATTTATGATTGCACTGCTTCAAACAGTAAATAGTAAGTCATTCAACCACAGGGAAAACACTTTTAATGGCAAATTTGAGTAGAATTAGGCATCAAAGCTAAATGTCTTCATTGGTATGTATACAAACGTGCGAGGATAGATGCCAGTCATG